>JARYGA010034265.1:0-85246 GCA_030545235.1 Helianthus tuberosus | reverse complement strand
AGAGGGGCCTACCATAATATTGCATTAATAACTTAATTAATTATCTTCCAATAATCCACCATTTTAGGATTGTATCCTTGCTGACTCAAACTACTGGGGTGAGGGTAACGTCACCTTCAAAAGAGGGGCCTACTACAATAACTAAGATAATCTCTTAATTATGTGCAAAAGTGCGGAAATAATCAAAGGTTACACTAGATACGAGTCGGAACCAAGTGATTCATCTTGTCTATCTGTTTTTATTTTTATTTTTATTTTCAGCATTTTAGTTAGTTTTTACTTTTCTTAGTTTAAAACATTTTTCTAAACTTTTTATTTTGATTAGACGTTGAGGATAAACCGATACTAAAAGCTCTTGTGTCCTTGGACGACCTCGGTATCTTACCAACACTATACTACGCTCACGATGGGTGCACTTGCCCATATGTGTGTTTAGTGTTAGTAAAATATCGTGTTTTATAAATTTAAAACTTGGCTAAAAATAAGTGTTAAAGGGGCTTAAAATATACACCTAATATATATAACACTTCACACGCATCAAGTTTTTGGCGCCGTTGCCGGGGACACAAGGATTTTAAGAAAGTTAGGAATCAACGGCCTAATCATTTTTTCTTATTTTTCAATTTTTTTAGGATTTTTTTTAGTTTTTCAGCTTCTGCAGAACTTAGCACGGGCCGTGCCCGCTGAACACGCCCCGTGCCCAATCATTGGAACTGGCAATCTTGTTTTAAGTCAGACAGTAAGCTGAACACGGGGCCGTGCCCACTCAACACGCCCCCGTGCCCAAGTTTCAGTTACTGAAAACAGAACCGTAAGATCCTGACGGTTGGTAATTTCTGACACAAACATGAGTGATACTGATACTTTTTACTTTCGGCACTCTTATGGTACTATGTGGTGTCAATTATGTGGTGGTAACCATAAAGAATTAGAATGTTTTTTTCTAAATTATAAACCCCACTATATAGACCCATCATTTCCTAGTATCCTTAAGAGGGGCGAAAGTAAAAATAATCCCTATCGCTCCCTCGAATGCGCCCAACCGGATATTCTAGGAGAAATGCTTCTCGATGAATTATTTCAACTAGAAGATCTAATTTTTAATTGGTTAGAAGAACTTAGGGGAGACCTCAATAATCTTTTCCAAAGCGATAACCAAGAAGAGAGGTTGGAAACGCACCCAAACAACTTCATTGTTTCCAATGATACTTCTAACTCTAGTGAGGACTTGAGCGATAGTCGTCCCTGTGTCGATTGTGCCATGAAGGACTCCCCATCGACTTCGTTCGATGCATACATAGACCTGAGCGATTCGACATACACCTTCTTTAACGAGAGCCCGGGAAAGGGTTGGACTTGTCCACCTACATATAGCATAGGAATCACCCTCACCGACAACCTCTTGCGTTCTCGTCTCAATCTAGAACAATTAAGGTATCTTAGGCACTTTGGGGTTGTTCCATCTAGTAAGGAACCACCCGATCCGGGGAAGCTTCTTGAAATTTGAAGAATTCCTTAAAACAGCTTCTAGACACGGGGCCGTGTCCAGGTCAGCACGCCCCCGTGTCCACCCAAAAGATTCCCTTCTGATTTTGTCAGAATGCGGACAAAAACGTGTCAGGATTCCATCTGCACACGGGGCCGTGTCCAGCCGACACGGGCCCGTGCGCAACGTACTGTCGTTTTCTATAAATGCAGCCAAGAATCCTGCCCATTTGAACCATTCCAGGGACAGAGATTTGAGGAATATTCTCACATACCATCCTAGGTATTTTCTAAAAGAAGTTTCTCAACTATCTTCTTGTCCTTTCCTCTTTTATCCACTTTCATCTTCTTCAATTTTCCTCATACTTCCATTAAAGCTTGAACCTTCCATAGTCTCAAGCCTTATTGAGATGTTTGTTAGATTTTTGTTCATGGAATCTTGATAAAAATAAGTTCTATAACAAAGTTTTAAGTTGTTTAAGTTCAAAAATGATTCAAAAATCATAAAAACAATTTGAAACCCCAAGATTCCTTGTCAAAAATCCTGCAGATATCTGAACACGGGGCCGTGTTCACTGAACACGGGGCCGTGTCCGAAGTACTGAACCCATAAAATTGAACTCTTTTCGGCATGTTTTCTTAGAATGGCAAGCAGAACGAGCGGAAACTCTTCATCGCATTCCAGGAACAACCGGCAAGGGAGAAGATCATCTACAGTTGAGGATTCTCTTGTAAACTATGTTTACGCCTTAAGAGAAGCTCTTGATGAAGTAACAAGTGTGGAAGAGGCATTGGTCGACCGCATTAATCATTTGACGGTGGGACTAGAAGGATGTCTCCGGGAGGTCAACCTTTTGCACCAAAGGTTGAACATTCTCGCCTCTCCTCCTTTGGTACCGATAATCACCCAAAGGGCATGGAACGTGGTGCCGGAAGTCATCATTCCGGCCGAATGGTACGCCCTACATCCGGAACCTCCTCGAGACATACTCCAAGGGGTTCCGGTTGGTGTCACTCCTCCTCCACCAGATGTCGAGGAACATGAAGCCGCCTCCCTTCTCCCGAGGGAAATCGAAGAATGGCTCTAGCAACATCTTAGGAACACCGTTCGGCTTAGAGTTCTACAAGACTTTTAAACCGGAAATCTATTTCCGGAATTTTGGTTCTTGTTGTAGAAGTAGAACTCCTTAGGAAGATTTTACGGATCACTTGACCTATTAGGACTTTTAACTTTTATTTTCTGCTTTATTTTTCATTTTTAGGACTATTATGTAATTCTCTCTATGATTAATGAATGATGGTTTTAGTAATTTGGTGTTTTGGATGGTGTTGAAATAAATAAAACACACTTGAGATGGCAAAGGATGCAAGGGAAACTTGAACCAGCACTCCATGCAGGAAAACAGAACCGTCCGACAAAATTCTTCATTTACAGTAAGCTCGGCATGGGCCGTGTCCACCCAACACGGCCCCGTGCTGCACTGTCTGCAGAAAAAGACCCAGTTCAGGTAACTGGACACGGGCCGTGTTCACCCAACACGCCCCCGTGCCCAGACTTCTGTTTCTCTTGTTTTAATTTTGTTACTGGCACTTGAACACGGGGCCGTGCCCGGATAACACGGGGCCGTGTTCAGCGCCCAGTAACACAAAATTTTTGCTTTTTACACCTTTTTACGCATTCAATCAACCTAAAAACTTATTTTTGGGACACATTGAGGACAATGTGTAATTTAAGTGTGGGGGGGATGCTAAAACCTTGAATCTTGCAAGTCCTAAATACAAGCCTTACACAAAACTCTATTGGAACCGCTAATCACCCCAATTTTTTTCAAAAACTTTCATTTTTTTTACTTGTCTAGGTTTAACTCGGGAAATTCAAGTTCTCAAAAAGGTTATATTTTTACGAATTTACAACCGATAGCGTCGTGATAAAAAGAACCAACATAAGAAAGTTATGAAAAGGCATGACAAGCTTAGTTAAAATTTGATTATATATACTTGATCACATAAAAACCCATTCCCACAAAAGTGAGTTTTGAGCCTTTATTGAGCAAACACGTACATATCATTTGACTAAATGCTCATTTTCGTTTCTTGTGTGAATAGCCGCTTGGTTCTTACGACTCTAGAACTTGCCATGACGATACATTCCCAGTCCTTACCAACTTAAACCCGAGTAAGTAAATGATGGAGGCATTAGGACTAACTTTTTTTTTTTCTACACCATTATTTTTCTTTTTTTTACCACCTACCCAAAATCCCCCTAGTTAGCCCCTTTGAGCCTAAACCTTTTCATTTCATAACCCAAACCAAACACCCTTTTACCCACCTAAACCTTTTTCATTTTTACCCCTTTGTTTTAGTAACAAGTTCGGTTCTTTATAAGACTTAAAAAAAAAAAACATTTGTGTTGATGATGAAGCAAAAGAAAATAAACAAACAAGTTCATCAAAAATAACTTTGTTTGAATAAATAGCTTCATCAAAATAAAAGTTACAAAAAAATAAAAAGTCTGACGAAAACCGACACTTGTTACGCTTTTCGCCTTTTTCTACTAACCACTAACCACCAACCCAACCACCTACCTTTAACCCAAGCCTAACCCTTTACCCACAAAGTCCTCTTGATATTTACAAAGGTACATAAGTTAAAAAGGAGGAGGATTGATTGCTTGGCAAGCCTATGGTAGGAGTAAGTTCCATGCCGCTCTCGAGTGATCCACAAAAATACATTTTCGGCCGAGTGTTGAGTGATCCCCGTAAGGTATGTGAACTTGTATATAAATAGAATTTTACAAAGGCATGTTATGCCCTAATAAGTAATTTCTCTTATGAAAAGTTTTAAATAAATCATGACGAATAGGATTGTAAATAAATAAAAATAAAATTAAATAAAGAATCTTGGAAATCCCGACACTCTACGACAAGCCCAAAAACCTTCTTCTCTACCCATTCCATTCCATTTGGGAGTGTAATAGCCACATATTAAAGAGTTTTGCTTGAGGACAAGCAAAGATTCAAGTGTGGGGGTATTTGATGTGTTCAAAATGCAACATATAAATTTCATCAAATGAGGCATAAAACTAACCCCTTTTTAGTACTAATGTTGGAAAAAGTGTGCTTTTGTCTTCCTTTTGTATTTTCAGGATTAAATTAGCTCAAATTAACAAAAGAAGCAAAAAGACATCAAAATCTAACATAAATACAAGAAAAGGAACAAGATGTGACATGCCCGACCCCACGACAACATCTTCCCAAGCAAAACAAGAGATCAGAAGCCTGAACACGCCCCGTGCTCAGCCAGCACGAGGGCGTGCTCAAGTGTCAGTAGAAAAGACAAAGTGGTAGAAGCTTCTATTGCCCACCACGGGGCCGTCCTCAGCGGACACGGGGCCGTGGTCAACTATAAGATTCGCACAATCCAGGCAAATCTTCATAGTACAAAGATTCTTCTGCACACGGGGGCGTGGTCAACTAATAAGACAAAGCTGCAATAAATGAAGAAAGAGAAGGATGTGGACACGGGGCCGTGCCCACTGGACACGGGGCCGTGCCCGAGCTTCTGTTCAGCCTATAAATAGAAGTGCTTGGCTCAAGCTCAAACCATCCCTTGGCACACCACCTCTCTGACACTTCACCCACCACCCACCACCATCATAACACCATCATCCACCACCATCATCCATTGTCCATCGTAGAGTGTGTGAGTCGTCTCGGGATCCAAGATTGATCGTAAGAGTTCTTGACAATCAAGGCCATGTTTGCCTAAGTCTCTTACATCACTTGGTGAAGACAAAGTGTTTAGTGTAATACTTTTTATTTCTAATCTTTTGCACTTTTTGTTTGGTTTTGTATTAATGACTTTAATAACTAGTTGCTTATGTTGAAGGTGATCTTTCCTTATCGTTTGTCCGTGGTGTCTTGGCATTATTTTACTGTCTATATAAAATAAAAGATTTTCACCATTCATATCTCCACGGTCTATATGGAGGTATGTTGGCTACCTGGTCGGGGGTTAAGGGAATGGTTTGGTAAAGGTCTTGCCATTGTTCAGCGTTTAGAGGTCCTGCAATGGACCTGGGTCAAATTTAGTAGGACCTCCTTCAATACTTAACGGTATTGGATGGCGGGGGTCCAAACTCTTTGATCCCCTCATAAGTTAACTACTATTAATACTATAACCCGACTATTTAGGATTGTATCCCTGCTGACTCAGACTACTTAGTCGAGGGTAACGTCACCTCCAAAAGAGGGGCCTACCATAATATTGCATTAATAACTTAATTAATTATCTTCCAATAATCCACCCTTTTAGGATTGTATCCTTGCTGACTCAAACTACTGGGGTGAGGGTAACGTCACCTTCAAAAGAGGGGCCTACTACAATAACTAAGATAATCTCTTAATTATGTGCAAAAGTGCGGAAATAATCAAAGGTTACACTAGATACGAGTCGGAACCAAGTGATTTATCTTGTCTATCTGTTTTTATTTTTATTTTTATTTTCAGCATTTTAGTTAGTTTTTACTTTTCTTAGTTTAAAACATTTTTCTAAACTTTTTATTTTGATTAGACGTTGAGGATAAACCGATACTAAAAGCTCTTGTGTCCTTGGACGACCTCGGTATCTTACCAACACTATACTACGCTCACGATGGGTGCACTTGCCCATATGTGTGTTTAGTGTTAGTAAAATATCGTGTTTTATAAATTTAAAACTTGGCTAAAAATAAGTGTTAAAGGGGCTTAAAATATACACCTAATATATATAACACTTCACACGCATCATCGGGTAACGTTCCGGGGAGGAATGTCGGGTAATGAGGTTTGACTGGAATTTTAAACCTGGGATGTTGGTTAATACACTCTTATCTATCATTAAGTCCCATCATATACCGAATTGGTTGCCGGGGAGGCAACGGGGTTATTAGTTGATAGCGCTATTAGGTTTGGCACCCTCACACCTTACCAGGGAGGACGGTCGTGAACTAAATACCTTAACCACTTGACCAATGTTTGATAGAGCATTGGGGAAGGGCAAATAATCTAGAGCCATCAGCGGTAATCGAGTTATTAACAACATAAAATCTTTGAAATGTTTTAAACTCAGATCTGGTAACTAAAATCGTTAACAAACTTCGAACTCACCAGCGTCGTCTGACACACTTGTCTGCATGCTTGCAGGTCGTTAGGTTCATGATTATGGGACTTGCTATCTGGGAGTGCTGGAGTGGTCATGGGTCGAGTCTTTTGGATACATGTTCTTTGGTCTCGTACACTTGTTTTAAAACAGCTGAATAACGATTTACATTATGCTTCCGCTGACGTTTTGATTTAAATTATGATTTGAAACTATGTTACGAAATAAATGGAATCTTTTATTTAATGTATTGTATAGTTCATGTGATTAGTGGCTGGATCCTGGTATGTCACACATCCCGCGGTGTTACCGCATGTGGTATTTTGGGGGTGTGACAGTTTGGTACCAGAGCCACTTGTTATAGTGAACTAGGTTTTAAAAAGTTTTATAAAACCAGACTATAACCGAACAACTTTGAAATCGACCACGACACTCAGCTCCAGATTGCAAGGTTCGTATCTCGTTTACTTATTGCATAGCATATCTAGTGTACACTTACGTATGATGTTGCATGTGATTGCACACTTAGCACTACAGACTGAATTCATGTGTTACTTGCCTATGTTATGTGGCTGATAGAGTCACAAATCGACCTTCCCCTGGAGTTTCATGATTTATGTATTGTGACACCTTTTGTCTTGCTACTCGAATTTGAGGAACCTTTTAGCACGAGTTGGGAGGAGCTGAGATAAACATGCAAATTGCATTGTGATTATGGGTGCACACATAATAATAATGTGGGGTGCATGTGAGTCCCAGTAAGGCTTAACAAGTGTGAAGGGGGTTTCACTCTGTTGTCTGATGAAAACTCAGTAGCCTGTAGAAGTCATTGTGAGGCTTGACTCCTACCTTATCTCGACTCTTAACCTTTTCCCTTTTCTTATATAGAATCATGTGCGGACGAGGCCATGGGTGTGGTCACATTGCGATGACTCAGGCCGATTTGACAAACTTGATTAACACACGTGTGGCTGAGGCTCTGGCAGCCTATCAAGCTGGTACGAAATGTGCCAAATTCTCATTATTCTTGTGTCGCGTACTCAACTCTTACCCGTGTGCTATATTTCCTTTCGTCCTTAGGTCAACAAGCGAATCAGAATCAAAACACTCCGCCTGCTTATACGTTTAAGACGTTCATGGATTGTAAGCCACAGACAATCAGTGGGACTGCAGGAGCTGTGGGGCTACTTCGTTGGTTCGAAAAAGCTGAATCAGTATTTGCTATGTGTAACTGTCCCGTGGGGGCCAGGTGAAGTATGCTATAGGCACTTTGGAGGATTGTGCCTTAACTTGGTGGAATGCCCAGGTGCAAATGTTGGGCATCGAGATGCTAATGCAACTACTTGGGACGATTTCAAGGAGTTGATGCGAGAGGAGTACTGTCCTCGTGACGAGATTCAGAAGCTCGAGAACGAGTACTACAATTTGAAGATGGAAGGGTCCGAAATTGTAGCGTACACAAAACAATCTCATGAGCTAGCAAACATGTGCCCTAACTTGTCTCGACCCCCACCTCGGAGAATTGAATTGTACATCAAGGGCCTGGCACCATCAGTAAAGAGCTTGGTTACTGCTGTAAATCTTAACAACCTGCCTCAGATCATTCGTTTAGCACACAAGATTACCGACCAAGAGGTCGAGCATGGTTCACTACCGCCACGTGTTTCTGCTACTACCCTACTGCTAGAGCTACCACACCTTCTAGTGATAACAAGCGTAAATGGAATGATGCTGACAAAGCGACCAGTGCAAGTCAATCGCAGAAAAGGCAAGACAACAGCAATAATCGTAGTTTCAATCAGTCGTCCTCAG
The DNA here is from genome assembly GCA_030545235.1 of Helianthus tuberosus. NCBI lineage: Eukaryota > Viridiplantae > Streptophyta > Magnoliopsida > Asterales > Asteraceae > Helianthus > Helianthus tuberosus. The sequence continues at coordinate 76,810 of JARYGA010034265.1, read as the reverse complement.
TTAACCAAAGCCAGAGCAGCAATCCGAGCCAAGGCTGTTACGTTGGTAGGAAGCCAAAGTGCAACAAGTGTGGTTATCATCATCACGGACCGTGAGTCCGAGCTTGCCATAGGTGTGATAAGGTGGGCCATATGGCAAAAGACTGTAGAGCTCCGTTTCCAAAGCAACAGCAGCAGCAGAATCAGCAGCATCAACAACAACAAAGGCAGCAGCCCCACCAGAACCAAGGCTATAGGAAGGGGTGTTTCCAGTGTGGGGACGAGGGTCACATTAAACGGGATTGCCCTCAGCTAAACCAAAATGCCAATAACAATAAAAATAACAACTGTCAGAATAACAACAACGCTGGAAACAACAATAACGACAATGATGGGGGAAATGATGCTCGCGGAAGGGTATTTAGGATTGGTGTTGGTGATGCTAGGAACGACGGCAATGTCGTGACTGGTGCGTTTTCTGTGAACAATCTCTTTGCTTCTATGTTATTTGATTCTGGTGCCGATTGGAGTTATGTGTCCTTAGAGTTCAGTCAACGATTAGGGTTAACTCTAACACCTCTAGAAGCTAAGCATATAGTAGAATTAGCTGATGGTAAGACGATTGAAGCCTCACACATTTTTATGGGATGCAAACTTGATCTTGTAGGTCAAGTGTTCGACATTGACCTCCTTCCTATTATCCTCGGTAGTTTTGACGTAGTGGTTGGTATGGACTGGTTGTCCAAGCACCGTGCTGACATCCTTTGTAAAGAGAAAATCGTGCGTATTCCTCTCCCCAGTGGAGAATCTTTATCGGTTCAAGGGCATCGCAGTGGGGCGATGATTGGTATCATCTTAGCTATGAAAGCTCAGAAGTGTCTGCAAAAGGGGTATCCTGCTATTTTAGCACTTGTTACTGATCCTCAGCCTGAAGAGAGGAAGATAGAAGACCTGCCAGTTGTTCATGAATTTCCTGATGTGTTTCCTGAGGAACTTCCTGGTTTACCACCTCATCGTCAAGTGGAATTTCAGATTAATCTTACACCGGGAGCGGCCCCAATTGCTCGAGCTCCTTATCGTCTTGCACCTGGGGAGTTGCAAGAGTTATCTAATCAACTTCAAGAACTGTTGGATATGGGTTTTATCCGACCCAGTTCTTCGCCTTGGGGAGCCCCAGTTCTGTTTGTAAAGAAGAAAGACGGGTCCTTTCCCATGTGTATAGATTATCGCGAACTCAACAAAGTGACAGTCAAGAATCGTTACCCCTTGCCTCGCATTGACGACTTGTTCAGCCAGTTGCAAGGGTCGAGCTTCTACTCGAAAATTGATCTAAGATCGGGCTACCATCAGATGAGGGCCCGAGAAGAGGATGTTCCCAAAACAGCCTTCAGAACGCGGTATAGCCATTACGATTTTCTGGTCATGCCATTCGGGTTAACCAACGCACCAGCGGTATTCATGGATCTCATGAACCGCGTATGTAAACCATATCTTGACGATTTTGTTATTGTGTTTATCGACGACATTCTGATCTACTCTAAGAGCAAGGTGGACCATGAACGGCACTTGCGTCTTATCTTGGAGCTCCTGAGGAAGGAGCAGCTTTATGCGAAATTCTCTAAGTGTGACTTCTGGATTCGAGAAGTGCACTTCCTTGGCCATAATGTGAATGAATCGGGGATACACGTGGACCCTGCTAAGATTGAGGCTATTAGAAATTGGGCGGCACCAAAGACTCCCTCAGAGGTGCGACAATTTCTTGGTCTCGCGGGGTACCATCGCAGGTTTATCCAAGACTTCTCAAAATCGCTCAACCTCTTACCTCGTTAACACAGAAAGGCGTTGTATACTCATGGGGAACGAAACAAGAAGATGCTTTCCAGTTGTTGAAACAAAAACATTGCAGTGCGCCAATCTTGTCCTTACCTGAGGGAACCGAAGATTTTGTGGTATACTGTGATGCTTCTATTCAGGGACTCGGTTCATGCTGATGCAACACGAGAAGGTGATAGCTTATGCTTCTCGACAGTTGAAGATTCATGAGAAGAATTACATGACTCACGACTTAGAGTTGGGGGCCATGGTGTTTGCGCTCAAAATCTGGAGGCATTACCTGTACGGTACTAAATGCACTATTTATACCGATCACAGGAGTCTTCAGCACATCTTCGACCAAAAAGAGCTAAATATGCGACAGCGTCGCTGGGTAGAACTTTTGAACGACTATGATTGTGCCATCAAGTATCACCCATGTAAGGCTAACGTTGTAGCTGATGCCCTTAGTCGAAAGGAAACGAAACCCAAACGTGTACGAGCCTTACAGCTCACTATTCACTCAAATCTTCCTGATCAGATTCGTTAGGGTCAGGCTGAAGCGTTGAAGGAAGAGAACATTAAAGCGGAGTATTTACGGGGAATGGAGAAACGACTCGTGGAGAGATCTGACGGCATCTACTATTTTATGGAACAAATATGGGTTCCTTTGTTTGGAAATCTTAGGGAGCTTGTGATGGGAAGCACACAAGTCTCGATACTCCGTTCACCCAGGTTCGGATAAGATGTATCAGGACCTCAAAGTTTTGTATTGGTGGCTGAAGATGAAAGCTCACATTGCGACGTATGTGAGTAAATGCTTGACTTGTGCGAAAGTCAAGGTGGAATACCAGAAACCGTCTGGATTGCTTCAACAACTGGAAATACCCATGTGGAAATGGGAGAAAATTGCTATGGATTTCGTCACTGGGCTGCCAAGAACTCAAAACGGAAACGATACAATCTGGGTGATCGTCGATCGTCTCACAAAGACAGCGTACTTTCTAGCAATCAAGGAAATGGATAAGTTCTTACAACTCACCGCTGTTTATCTAAAGGAGGTGGTTTCTAGGCACGGGGTGCCAACCTCTATTATCTCTGATCGTGACCCGCGTTTCGTGTCCGATTTATGGCAATCGGTGCACAAATCATTCGGCTCACGTCTCGACATGAGTACTGCTTATCACCCACAGACGGATGGTCAAAGTGAACGAACTATCCAGACACTTGAAGACATGCTGCGAGCGTGCGTAATCGATTTTGGAAAAGGTTGGGAGAAACACTTGCCTTTGATAGAGTTCTCCTACAACAACAGTTACCATACCAGCATCCAGGCAGCTCCGTTCGAAGCATTGTACGGACGGAAATGTCGTTCACCTCTTTGTTGGGCTGAGGTGGGTGATAGCCAGATCATAGGCCCGGAACTCGTACTCGAAACTTCAGAAAAGATTGTCTAGATTAGAAACCGTATGGCGACAGCGCGCGACCGTCTGAAAAGCTACGCTGACAGGCGTAGGAAACCTTTGGAGTTCGCGGTAGGCGATCGTGTTATGTTGAAAGTCTCACCCTGGAAGGGTGTGGTACGGTTTGGGAAACGCGGTAAGCTTAATCCTCGTTATGTCGTGCCATTCAAAATTCTGGAGCGAATTAGTAAAGTGGCCTACAAGTTAGAGTTACCTGCTGAGTTCGGTAACGTTCATGATGTCTTCCACTTCTCGCAATTAAAGAAGTGTTTGTCTGATGAAACACTTTTGGTACCGTTTCAAGAGCTGAAAATCGACGACAAATTGCAGTTTGTCGAATCGAAATTATGGACCGGGAGGTCAAGGTTCATAAGCATAGCCGAATCTCGATCGTGAGAGTTCGTTGTAACTCAAGACGCGGACCGGAGTTCATGTGGGAACGCGAAGATTAAATGAAGCTTAAGTATCCTCATCTATTCCCAACTGACCAGGCAAAGCCTGATGCAACAGGCGAATTTCGGGACGAAATTCCATTTCAAGTTGGGGATGATGTGGCATCCGAGGGGAATCCACAATCATCTTGAACTATCATTCTATTCCTTATCACCGCTTGTCAAATTTCGGGACGAAATTTCTTTCAAGTTGGGGATGATGTGACAACCCGTTATTTCAAGAGTCTTTCCTTGTACTATTTCAAACCTTTGTGATGTGTTTTGATGTAACAAGTGTGTACGCTAATTATATAATGAATGCATTTGACTTTATATGAACTGTTATGAGTTTATGTGTTATGCGAAGTGTGTGCGTCCATAGAAATCCCGTTGCATAAAACTCTTGGGCCGCACATCCTTGTTCCATCCACTCTCGGCCCACATGAAACCCCAGCTTGGGCCCGGCTCTTCATATCAGCGCATACACCCTAGAGTTGGTGTATGGCTTTCATTATCTCCTAAACAAAACATCATTAGCAAACCAAACCCTACTCTCCTCTCCCTCAAGATCCGACGGCAGTCCTCTTCACTCGATCGGAGCATTCCCTCGGCCCTAACACCTCCCTCAACATCTTGCAATCCAGTTAGTGTTCATACTCATATTGCTTTGATAATCATTCTCGGCCGTATGTGATGATTGTGTGTTGATTGATGATCATGGTGTTTATGTGTTAGCATAGTTGATGAAATTTAATAGGATAGAGTGATGGTAGGGATACATCTGTTCGATAATATATGGGTTAATTTTGATAATTAGGGTACACCATGCTTAAATGTTGTATTGACAAACTAGGGTTCTTGTGTATTGAGATTGATAATCTAGCATGATCAAGTTTTGGAATAAGTAAATCATTGATATTAGATAAACTAAATTATGTTCTAAGATTTCTGTGTTATTTGATCCGAATGGAAGGAGGATCGAGTAAATGGATTGTGTGATGATGATGATGATTGTGTTCATTCTTGTTACTTAATCATAAAAGATATAACTAGGGCTTGTATCCGAGGGGAATCCACAATCATCTTGAACTATCATTCTATTCCTTATCACCGCTTGTCAAATTTCGGGAAGAAATTTCTTTCAAGTTGGGGATGATGTGACATCCCGTTATTTCAAGAGTCTTTCCTTGTACTGTTTCAAACCTTTGTGCTCTGTTTTGATGTAACAAGTGTGTACGCTAATTATATAATGAATGCATTTGACTTTATATGAACTGTTATGAGTTTATGTGTTATGCGAAGTGTGTGCGTCCGTAGAAATCCCGTTGCATAAAACTCTTGGGCCGCACATCCTTGTTCTGTCCACTCTCTGCCCACATGAAACCCCGGCTTAGGCCCGGCTCTTCATATCAACGCATACACCCTAGAGTTGGTGTATGGATTTCATTATCTCCTAAACAAAACATCATTAGCAAACCAAACCCTACTCTCCTCTCCCTTAAGATCCGACGGCAGTCCTCTTCACTCGATCGGAGCATTCCCTCGGCCCTAACACCTCCCTCAACATCTTGCAATCCAGTTAGTGTTCATACTCACATTGCTTTGATAATCATTCTCGGCCGTATGTGATGATTGTGTGTTGATTGATGATCATGGTGTTTATGTGTTAGCATAGTTGATGAAATTAAATAGGATAGAGTGATGGTAGGGATACACCTGTTCGATAATATATGGGTTAATTGTGATAATTAGGGTACACCATGCTTAAATGTTGTATTGACAAACTAGGGTTCTTGTGTATTGAGATTGATAATCTAGCATGATCAAGTTTTGGAATAAGTAAAGCATTGATATTAGATAAACTGAATTATATTCTAAGATTTCTGTGTTATTTGATCCGAATGGAAGGTGGATCGAGTAAATGGATAGTGTGATGATGATGATTGGGTTCATTCTTGTTACTTAATCATAAAAGATATAACTAGGGCTTGTATGATTTTAGTGATGTGTAACTGTTCGATCTTTGAATGGGGTGGAATGATTGGAAATTATGTTTGCTAAATTTAATGGAAACGGTTGACTTGACCCAATCGCACAAGGGATCCCAATCTCACAAATAGTCTCGGGTCGCACAAGAGTATGGGCTGCATAAATTGTTTGGGCCTTGAAATGTTAATGAGTCTGTTGGGTCGTGCACGAATCGCACAAGTTGTGCAATCGAGAAGGGGGTTGCCAAAGCTGGTTGTTTGGCCAGTCCAGTTGGGCCGGACCACACCTGAATCGCACAAGTAATTCTGGTCGCACAAGATTAAGCCAATCGCACAAGCCCTTTTGGGCCTGTTATTGTGCGAGTTTGTTGTACTTAAATGGGCCGTATGATCTGGGTTGGATTATATGCTATCTGTTAGTTGTAAGTGAATGAAATATGGATCATGTGTACTTGATGCAAATACTAGACTATGTGTATAGATAAGTAGCTTGCAGATGAACTGATTGGATATGTGAAAATGTTATAGTCTTTAATTAACTTGAGCGTGTAATTTGTCTTACTGAGCAAATCTAAGGTGAGTTCATTGCCTTTTTCAAGCATGTGTCCCGGGGAGGGACATCGGGTAACGTTCCGGGGAGGAATGTCGGGTGATGGGGTTTGACTGGAATGTTAAACCTGGGATGTTGGTTAATACACTCATATCTATCATTAAGTCCCATCATATACCGAATTGGTTGCCGGGGAGGCAACGGGGTTATTAGTTGATAGCGCTATTAGGTTTGGCACCCTCACACCTTACCGGGGAGGACGGTCGTGAACTAAATACCTTAACCACTTGACCAATGTTTGATAGAGCATTGGGGAAGGGCAAATAATCTAGAGCCATCAGCGGTAATCGAGTTATTAATAACATCAAATCTTTCAAATGTTTTAAACTCAGATCTGGTAACTAAACGCGTTAACAAACTTCGAACTCACCAGCGTCGTCTGACACACTTGTCTGCATGCTTGCAGGTCATTAGGTTCATGATTATGGGACTTGCTATCTGGGAGTGCTGGAGTGGTCATGGGTCGAGTCTTTTGGATACATGTTCTTTGGTCTCGTACACTTGTTTTAAAACAGCTGAATAACGATTTACATTATGCTTCCGCTGACGTTTTGATTTAAATTATGATTTGAAACTATGTTACGAAATAAATGGAATCTTTTATTTAATGTATTGTATAGTTCATGTGATTAGTGGCTGGATCCTGGTACGTCACACATCCCGCGGTGTTACCGCATGTGGTATTTTGGGGGTGTGACAGTTTGGTACCAGAGCCACTTGTTATAGTGAACTAGGTTTTAAAAAGTTTTATAAAACCAGACTATAACCGAACAACTTTGAAATCAACCACGACACTCAGCTCCAGATTGCAAGGTTCGTCTCTCATTTACTTATTGCATAGCATATCTAGTGTACACTTACGTATGATGTTGCATGTGATTGCACACTTAGCACTACAGACTGAATTCATGTTTTACTTGCCTATGTTATGTGGCTGATAGAGTCACAAATCGACCTTCCCCTGGAGTTTCATGATTTATGTATTGTGATACCTTTTGTCTTGCAACTCGAATTTGAGGAACCTTTTAGCACGAGTTGGGAGGAGCTGAGATAAACATGCAAATTGCATTGTTATTATGGGTGCACACATAATAATAGTGTGGGGTGTATGTGAGTCCCAGTAAGGCTTGACAAGTGTGAAGGGGGTTCCGCTCTGTTGTCTTATGAAAACTCAGTAGCCTGTAGAAGTCATTGTGAGGCTTGACTCCTACCTTATCTCGACTCTTAACCTTATTCCTTTTCTTATATAGAATCATGAGCGGACGAGGCCATGGGCGTGGTCACATTGCGATGACTCAGGCCGAGTTGACAAACTTGATTAACACACGTGTGGCTGAGGCTCTAGCAGCCTATCAAGCTGGTTAGAAATGTGCCAAATACTCATTATTCTTGTGTCGCGTACTCAACTCTTACCCGTGTGCTATATTTCCTTTCGTCCTTAGGTCAACAAGCGAATCAAAATCAAAACAATCTGCCTGCTTGTATATTTAAGACGTTCATGGATTGTAAGCCACAGACATTCAGTGGGACTGCAGGAGCTATGGGGCTACTTCGTTGGTTCGAGAAAGCTGAATCAGTATTTGCTATGTGTGACTGTCCCATGGGGGACCAGTTGAAGTATGCTACAGGCACATTGGAGGATGGTGCCTTAACTTGGTGGAATGCCCAGGTGCAAATGTTGGGCATCGAGATGGCTAATGCAACTACTTGGGACAATTTCAAGGAGTTGATGCGGGAGGAGTACTGTCCTCGTGACGAGATTCAGAAGCTCGAGAACGAGTACTACAATTTGAAGATGGAAGGGTCCGAAATTGAAGCGTACACAAAACGATCTCATGAGCTAGCAAACATGTACCCTAACTTGTCTCGACCCCCACCTCAGAGAATTGAACTGTACATCAAGGGCCTGGCACCATCAGTAAAGAGTTGGGTTACTGCTGCAAATCTTAACAACCTGCCTCAGATCATTCATTTAGCACATAAGATTACCGACCAAGAGGTCGAGCGTGGTTCGCTACCGCCACGTGTTTCTGCTACTACCCCTACTGCTACAGCTACCACACCTTCTAGTGAAAACAAGCGTAAATGGAATGATGCTGACAAAGCGACCAGTGCAAGTCAATTGCAGAAAAGGCCAGACAACAGCAATAATCATAGTTTCAGTCAGTCGTCCTCAGTTAACCAAGGCCAGCGCAGCAATCCGAGCCAAGGCTGTTATATTGGTAGGAAGGCAAAGTGCAACAAGTGTGGTTATCATCATCATGGACCATGCGTCCGAGCTTGGCATAGGTGTGATAAGGTGGGCCATATGGCAAAAGACTGTAGAGCTCCATTTCCAAAGCAACAACGACAGCAGAATCAGCAACAACAAAGGCAGCAGCCCCACCAGATTCAAGGTTATAGGAAGGGGTGTTTCCAGTGTGGGGACGAGAGTCATATTAAACGGGATTGCCCTCAGCTAAACCAAAATGCCAATAACAACAACAACTGTCAGAATAACAACAACGCTGGAAGCAACAATAATGGAAACGATGGGGGAAATGGTGCTCGCGGAAGGGTATTTACGATTGGTGTTGGTGATGCTAGGAACGACGGCAATGTCGTGACTGGTACGTTTTCTGTCGAGAGAAAGAAGGTCTTGAGCACGCTGGTCGAATGAGAGAGCTGTCAATGTGACAGGGGGTATTTATAGGTTGCCAGAAATGGAAAGTGTGCAAGGGTGTCGGATCGGATGGCACTTCGATCGGATGGTCATCCGTTCAGATGACCATTCGATCGAACGGTCATTCGAACGAGTGGCTCCGACGAGTTGTGTTTTGAGGTTTCGTTTTGTGTGTTGAGCGTTGCGATACGTTTAAGCAAGTATCGAGTAAGCGATGCGATAGATTAATAATAACCACACAAATACTATATCTGATGTGTGCTAAATAGACTATAAAAATTAACTAAATTAGACTCTCTAAGCTAGACACTAAAAGCTTTAAATTCTAGACTCGACCTAAACCACACAATCGGCAAGTGTACCGATCAATGTAGTATAACCTAGGAAGTCCGGATATCGAACCACGAGACTCTAACGAATTACGTAAACTAGACTCTGACAAGACACTGACGGACGCGACTTAACTTGTTTATTTGTTGGGGGGGGGGGGGTTACTGAAAAACTAGGAAATCTATATTAACTACTAAAATAACTAAGACTAGATTAAAAACGAATAAAGGTTGTGAGCTTTTCTTATATGAGAACTAGACCACCTAGACAAGAATCCTGGATTGTTTTTAAGAGATTACCAATTAAGTTAAATGCACGAGTTATGGAACCGGGATCGTATGATACTAAACCTATTAAGAACCATCGAGGCCCCTCGACCCTTCTCAAGGAGAAACCTGTGGACCTACCTAGGCCGTTAATCCTACCGGTTATTAGATTTCTTCCCAGTCCTCTAATTATTGTGTAAGTACCCTAATGTTGACCTATTCATTCCCAATCCTAGATCTAGGGTAGTTTGAAGTAATAGATTTGACTTGATAGACTAATAAGACCGACAGGTAAACCAAGACATAACCTTTCCCAAGGCCTATCTAAAGCAATTCGCCGGGTAAGACCTACCAATAGCCCCTCACTTCCCAGTTATTAGGACTAGTAGAACACTAAGACCTAGCAAATTATTACCATTTACTTCTAGAGGTTATCGCGCGATTCTCCCTAAAGAGTGAAGGTTTTCTTATGTGATATAGACACTCACCGAAACCCTAAACCCTAATATGACCCTATGTTGTGATATAGACCGTCACTAAGAATCATATGAAGCAAATAACAATAACAAACCAAATCAAAGTACGCATACACATCAAATCATTAAGACAAACTGCTTACTAAACACAATCAACCCATAAGCATCGTGCAAATAACGAAAAAGGTAAAATCTTTATATCAATCCATTCATCATAGTCTAGGTGGTTTAAATATTTAGCCAAGCATCTCAGTAATTAAACACGAAACAAAGATGTCTAACAAAGAATTCATTGTAACAAAGTTGCAAGAAAGTAATCGACAAAATAAGGGATTAGAAAACCCGATTAAATCTTCAATTCTTCACTCTCGACTCGTACCAATGATTCCCGTGCCTTCAAATCTCCGATTGCCTTCAAAGAATGCTCCAAGATAGCTCTAAACTCTCACTTAATTCGTAACTTAGGGTTAGTCCGATGTTTCTTGGGAATTAGATAACAAAACCCTAATCAGAAGTCAACGAAGTCAACAGCAAGCCCCTCGCGTGACGCGAGGGGGGGTGTGGCGTCACGCCTCGCCTCCAAAACCAATTTTCTGATTTTTTTATTATTTTCCAATTTCCATCTTCTCCGACGCGCGTACGAATCCCGTTTTTCTTCCGAACTGCTCGTTTTTCAACACTTTAAGCTACGGGACCTGAAATCAAAGCTTAACGTCAGCAGTATCAAAGTCCTAACCTAAAACAGACTCGAAACGACTGAAAACTGACCAAAATATACACTATAAACATATGTACTTTTCAGTACATCAAACATCCCCACACTTACTTTTTTTTCGTCCTCGAAAAAGAATTATGCAACGGAATCAGAAACAAACAATCACCCGGGTCAAAAGATTAGGTATAATTAATTAAAACCAAGATTTGCGTTAGCCGCGATTGCGAATATACTTGTCCACTTAAACCCAAATCCAATCCTAAGCCCTTATCATGTAAATTTAGTTTAAGTGCGGTCAGTCCACCTAGGGTCTCACACTAGAATCTACGGTCCACCTACTCCCCCCTCAAGCTTATAGGACTAAAAGAACGATCACTGGACCAATTCCTAACCGTTTTATACCAAGATAAAGAGAGTTAAAAATCAAATCTATTTTTTTTTCATTTTTTTTCTTTTTTTTTTCATTCTTTTTTTTTCTTTTTCTTTTTTTTTTCATTCGTGAGACTAGACGATGCTTTCCCTAACCCAGCGGTATTCCGACTGTAGAGTCGCTATCCCCAATCACAGATTACATAGGTTTCGGTACTTTTATTCGGCAAGTCGATTTCACACATCCCAGAGGTAAACCGGCTGTAGAGTCGCTATCCCCAACTCGGAATACATAGACCTGTGTTACTTTCATTTAGTTTCTAGCTCACTTTTATTCTATTTTTTTTTCAGCGAGATATGATAAAAAACTCTAACTATCTTAGCTTATAACGGTGCCCCTTATACTATTTTTGGCGGTTTTAGTTTCCCATATTTCCCAGGCGAGAACCCACTAGCGGACCGACAATTAAGGTATATTAGCTCAAAGGGACTTAAAACCAAACCCGGGCCTACCCACATATCCCAAACTAGACGCAAACTCAGTTTATTATAATCTCATATTATTATTATTTGAACCCGAGCAAAAATTCGTTTTTTCTATCATTTTCCGCTTTAATTTGCAAACTTCTTTTTATTCGAAAGACATTTTCTAATTTTTTCAATTTTTTTTTTTTATTAACGAAAATATATACAAGTATCCCATCCCCACACTTAGAGATTGCATTGTCCCTAATGCAAGAACGAAAATACGACTCAAAACTACCTAAAAAAAATAAAGACTTCAAACGAAATAAAAATACAACAACAAAAAGGAAAACGACTTAGCTGTATATGTGAGACTGTCAAAGTGCCAGTCGTTTCCACATAGCCCTCCAATACCGAACGTGCTCAGCAAACAATACCAAACTCCCTCACACACGAACGGAAAGCGGCTCCAAATCATCAACCTAAAACCAACATAACATACCAAACCAACTACTACCAAGCGTTCATCGTTCCACAAATCCAAGTTCAACGAAAAATAAAAATATGTCTAATACAACCATATCGAATCTACCAAAACAGCATAAATAAAAATAAAAATATCAAAGGATATATGCTGCTTCGGTCCATCTGCTCCATCACTCCTCATCATCCTCAGAATCCTCCTCCATCTGCTGAGTACCTGAACCGCCAGCCTGCTGCCACCCGAACTGACCACTGTAATCATAGCCACTCTGCCCTCCCCACTGATCATACCCCGGATACTGACCACAAACATAAGGGGTCTGCTGATCTTCTCCATAAACCGGTGGAGGTAATAATCCGGCAAAGGGCTGTGGCATCGGTGCATTAAGTGCCATACCCGACATCATGTACCTGAGCATATCATCCTGCCTGTGGTGGCTCTGCATCGTCCACTGCTGATTAACCCGCATCATCTCTTCCATCTGAGTAAATCTCTGCTGTGTAATATCATAAGCAGCCTCGGGCGTGAACGGGTCGGGTCTCTGCTGTCTCGCTGGCTGCTGTGGATGAGGCTCACGCCTACGTCGAGGTGCCGCTCGTCGTGCTGGAGGAGCACCCACTTCAAAATTCCATTGCGGCGGGTCCGTATGTGTCAGAACCCCCGCTAACTGCAACTCAGCAATACCCCAATAAGCCGTGGGGAAACTCAAATGCATCTCCTCCGCATGATATGTTTTAAAAGCCCGAATATTTCCAGCCAGCCTAGCAATGTACGGCCCAAGATCCATAGCGGCCCTTTTTCCTCCCCGACGTGGCCTACTACACGACCATGCAAAGAAACTCGCTAGATTCCAGTTTCTTTTCTCCACCATGCACATCAAAGCAAACAAATCCAGCCAGTTTGCTTTATTTTCACCAGATTTTCTCGCCACAATCGTCGTCGCTAATACTTTCAAAATGTACCTATAAACGGGGTCACGAACCGCTGTAATAAGGTTCATCTGGGCGAACGGTTGGGTCGCTATACCATCCCAAAATCTCTCCAAATCTGCCGAATCCAAACACTTCGGCCTCGGGTGAGTATACACACCCCTTAACCCATGCACAAACTCATCAGCCTTCACCTCTTCAGCATTATAGAAACCCAATGCTACTCCAAACTGTGGGATACTCATCTCATACAGATTTCGACCCAAAGAAAACGACACCGCATTATGTTCCGTGAAAGTACCCTCCTTGTGACGAAAAGTGCAATGGAACTCAAGGGTAATTTCATTATATTGCGGCCCACGAAAATCTACAGCCGCTCTTACTCGTGGCCCTAACAACTCTGCCACCCTCTCACTAGCTCCCATCTCTCGCAACCAATCCCAGTTTATTGTGCGGTGTTCCAACATAATAGTATCCGCATACTTTTTCAGCTTCTTTCTCTCCTCACTGTCTTCCTCGAAATCTAAAACCGGATGATCAATAATCCGCTCAACCCGTGAATACACCTTCCTTTCTCTCCCCCGATACTTGATCCTTCTCTTTCTTGGGTTTGACGAGGAAGCTTCACCCGACATGTTTCTGCAAAACAAACAAGATTCGACAAGAAAACAATGCAGAAAGTTAGCAATCACAAACTATTTTTGGTGTTTTTAATTTTTAATTTTTTTTAATAATATAATAATATACAGCCGCACGACGGCCGTATAGCATTTCATTCACGGCCGTTGTGCGAAATAATTGCTTATTGCATAAAACGACTCGAAAATAAGCCAAACCTCGCCCGAATGGAGATTGAGTACGAGCGAAGTGGCTTAAAGTCAAGCGATACAATAGTACGTGCAATGACACTAAACACTATCTTACTACGACTCAAACGACACTAAAAATGACACTACGACGCAGAACATAACTCAAAGACCAAAACTAGACTCACTACTCGAACAACCTAAGACTCAATGTACACTATCTCCTCCCGGCACTTTAATTGTCCTCAATTAAGCATAAGTGCCGAAATTTCCCCACACTTGAGGCGAAACATGCGAGAGTTTGAACTTTTTAAACCTTAACTCAACGTTTGTGGCAACAAAATTTGTTTAGGAAACCAATGACATTTGCAAAAATCAGTTCAACAACATATTTTTTAGCAAAAATTCTTTCCGTTTAGCCAAACAAACCCGTATAGCTCAAACATGTTGTTTTGTTGTCCGAACATACCTCATAAGTCTCACACAACCTCAAACAAACCAACCCAAACCATCCGCAAACCCCATTGTATGTAAACATCCCAAACATAGCCTCCCGCATACCACTAACATCTCAAACGGGTCAAAAATCCCAACTTTAGCAACCTAAACAAACCCTAGATCTGAAACATAACTGACCCGACACTACAACTAAGCAATGAAGTTACCTACTAGTGAGAAATCACAGAAATCATACCTGGGATTCGGATTAAACAAGAAAAATTGAGTCGTGAAGTTGTGGTACACGAAACCGTCCAAAAATCCGACAAACCGGCGCGAAATCAGGTGAAATTTGTGGCTAGGATTGTGGGGAATGTGATTGTGGTGATTTAGGAAGAAGAATGGAGTGATTTGGTGGAAAAATGAGTGAGATATGGTGATTCTAGTGGAAATCGCGCTTAGGGTTTTTAAGTTGTGAAAATGGAATTATTTCAGCAACAGGTTCATCAAACACGTTTTTAAACCGGGTCAGATAGGCCTCGCGTGACGCGTGGGGTAATGGGGGGGTCTCGCGTCGCGCGGCGGGTCAGAAATTAATTTATTTTGAACCTTTAAGGGTCGCGTCACGCTAAGCCCCCTGGCGTCACGCCAGGGGCCACTTTTCACAGAAGGTTTCGTTTGGTTTGGGGGTCTCATGCCTTAGAAAAATTTTTCAAAATTTCCCAAACCATCCAAAACACTTAGAATTTTTTTCTAAGTACCGAAAACACATACCTGGGACCTCTTTTCTCATGCTTTTTCCTCTTCTAATCCGGTAACGAATCCTGCAAAATTCTCAAAGACACAAAACACAAACCGAAAAGCTAACGGAAAAACGCGTTAAAATACGAAAAAAACTCAAACGAAGACTCTTATACAAACGATACAAAATGTACACTTGGGCTTTCACCCAAAACACTAATTGGCGGCTTTAGGTGGGATTTCGAGAGGAGTTACCTCCCTCTCATCCTTGTTTATCGCTCCTCCAAGGTAGTGCTTCAAGCGATGGCCGTTCACCTTCCAACTACGGCCATCTCTCTCATCCATGATCTCCACCGCTCCGTACGGAAACACATAATGAACCATAAAAGGTCCCGACCACTTCGATTTCAATTTTCCCGCAAAAAGCTTCAATCTCGAGTTGTAAAGAAGCACTTTATCGCCCTTGCTAAACTCTTTCACTTTCCTCAACCTCCTATCGTGCAACAACTTCGTTTTCTCCTTCATTCCCAACGATCGAGCATATGCCGTATCTCTAAGCTCCTCAAGCTCATGAATTTGGAAGAAACGCTTCCTAGCGGCTTCGGTCATATCTAGATTAACGGTTTTCAAGGCCCAAAGCGCTCTATGTTCTAACTCGACGGGGAGATGACAAGCTTTTCCGTAGACGATCATAAAAGGTGTAGTTCCTAAAGGGGTCTTGTAGGCGGTTCTAAACGCCCACAAAGCATCGTCTAGCTTGTCGGTCCAATCTTTCCTATTCTTACCAACGGTCTTCTCTAGGATTCGTTTAATACCGCGATTCGCATTCTCCACTTGTCCACTCGTTTGTGGATG
Source organism: Helianthus tuberosus (assembly GCA_030545235.1). NCBI lineage: Eukaryota > Viridiplantae > Streptophyta > Magnoliopsida > Asterales > Asteraceae > Helianthus > Helianthus tuberosus. The sequence goes on along the minus strand of JARYGA010034265.1, from coordinate 60,992 downwards.
GTATGCGGTAGATAAACGATGAGTAACACCGTAGCGTGCAAGCAACTTCTCCATCAATGCATTGCAAAAGTGAGTGCCACGGTCGCTAATTAGGGCTTTAGGAGTACCGAATCGTGAAAAGAGCTTTTTAAGGAAATTCAAAACAACTCGGGCTTCGTTTGTGGGAAGAGCTTGAGCCTCAACCCATTTAGAAACGTAATCGATTGCCACAAGTATGTAACGGTTTCCCTTGGAATTTGGAAAGGGTCCCATGAAATCGATGCCCCAAACATCAAAAACCTCTACGACTTGTATCGGATTTTGAGGCATCTCATCTTTGGCGGAAATATTTCCGGTTCGTTGACATGCATCACACATCTTCACGAACTCCTCAGCATCTCTAAGAACGGTAGGCCAATAGAAACCACAATCAAATACCTTTTGGGCGGTGGCGTGGGCACCATGATGTCCTCCCGTAAGGCCTTCATGCACATGCTTAATAATGTTCCAACCTTCCTTTCTCGACACACAACGTCTAAGGACTCTATCTCCTCCTATCCTAAAAAGAAACGGATCATCCCAAACATACTTCTTCGCCTCACTAAACAATCTTTTCCTTTGTTGATTCGACATCCCTTTCACAACATTGCCACTAGAAAGATAATTTGCTAAATCACAAAACCATGGCAATCCCTCCTTCTCGGCTTCAACAAACTCTATGGATTCGTGAGGGAACGTATCTCCAATCTCCTCCTCACGAATCTCTTCCCTCTTGGGATCCTCTAGCCTCGATAAGTGATCGGCCGCTACATTCTCGGCCCCTCTCTTGTCCCTAATCTCAATATCAAACTCACTAAGCAAAAGAATCCACCGAATGAGTCGGGGTTTAGCGTCTTTCTTTTGAAAGAGAAAATGCAATGCGGAGTGATCGGTAAAAACTATGGTCTTGGACAAAACGAGGTAGGAGCGGAATTTATCAAAAGCGAAAACTACGGCTAAAAGTTCTTTCTCCGTGGTAGTGTAGTTTTCTTGAGCATCGTTGAGTGTTTTGCTTGCATAGTAGATGGGGTGGAAGTGCTTGTCCTTTCTTTGTCCTAAAACCGCTCCAACGGCATAGTCACTCGCATCACACATGAGCTCAAAGGGCAAGCTCCAGTCGGGCGAGATAAGAATAGGTGCACTAACCAACTGTTCCTTCAAAAAGTTGAAGGCTTTAAGACACTCCTCGTCAAAGACGAATGGAACATATTTCTCTAGCAAGCGGGTCATGGGCCGGGTGATTTTCGAGAAATCCTTAATGAAGCGTCTATAGAAACCCGCATGCCCTAGAAAACTCCTAATCGACTTAACACTCGTGGGTGGAGGCAACCTACTAATGGTATCTATTTTCACACGATCTACCTCTATACCCTCTCTAGAAATCTTATGCCCTAACACTATACCTTCCGTCACCATAAAGTGACATTTCTCCCAGTTTAGCATAAGCTTCGTCTCTACACATCGCTTCAACATTCTCTCTAAATTCTTCAAACACACCTCAAAAGAATCACCATAAACTGAAAAATCATCCATGAAAACCTCCATGGAAGTCTCTATCATATCCTGAAATATGGCGACCATACAACGCTGAAAGGTAGCCGGAGCGTTACATAACCTGAATGGCATGCGTCGGTACGCATAGGTGCCGTAAGGGCATGTGAAGGTGGTTTTATCCTGATCCTCAGGTGCAATGGGGATCTGGAAGTAACCGGAAAAGCCGTCTAAGAAACAATAGAATTGTTGACCGGCCAAACGCTCCAACATTTGATCTATGAAAGGCAATGGGAAGTGGTCTTTACGGGTGGGATCATTCAACTTTCGGTAGTCGATGCACACGCGCCAACCCGTGACCGTACGTGAAGGGATAAGCTCGTTCTTTTCGTTCATGACAACGGTCATCCCCCCCTTCTTGGGGACAACCTGTGTGGGACTAACCCAAGGTGAATCGGAAATGGGATAGATCATCCCGGCATCTAAGAGTTTCAACACCTCCTTTTTCACTACATCTTGCATGTTGGGATTAAGCCTCCTTTGGGGTTGCACCACCGGTTTATAGTCATCCTCCATGAGTATCCGGTGGGTGCAATAGGAAGGACTTATGCCCTTAATGTCGGACAATCTCCATGCAATGGCCTCTTTGTTGGCCTTCAACACCTCTAACAACCTCACTTTCTCACTCTCCTCTAAGTCGGATGAAATAATAACGGGTAGTTCGGAACCCTCCCCTAAGAAAGCATACTCTAAATGAGATGGAAGTACCTTAAGCTCTAAGGGTGGGGGTTGGGTGGTGTCATCACTAACCGCTAACACATCGGGGATTAGAGGAATCCCCTCCTCTTCGACTTCACCTACACTCTCTAACTCTTCCTCAATCTTCTCTCCTACCTTCTCACCTACCACTAGGTCCGCTCCACTAATGTACTCTAAGCAATGGTCAACACACGATATGAACGAGTTCAAAAAGTAGACGGAATGGCAAGGACCACTATAGTCATCCGAACCGCTCGGGTGGTTCATGGAACGATCTATCTCAAAAGTAACTCTCTCCTCACCGACCCTAAGGGTGATCTTACCATCGTAGACGTCTATGAGTGCTTTGGCGGTACGTAAGAAAGGACGACCTAAGATAATAGGCACTCTCTCATCCGCTTCCATATCTAGAATTACGAAATCGGCGGGAAACACGAATTTGTCTACCTTAACTAACAAGTTCTCAACTATACCCCTAGGGTACTTAACGGACCGATCGGCTAAAGACAATGTCATTCGGGTAGGTGCAAGCTCTCCTAGGTCTAGTTTCTCATAAAGAGAAAAGGGCATCAAATTGATACTAGCTCCTAAGTCGGCTAAGGCTCGAGTGTTGGTATTACTACCGAATAGACAAGGAATGGTGAAAATACCCGGATCGGTAAGCTTTTCGGGAAGCTTATTTAGAACTACGGCGGAACATCCCCCATTCAACGGGACGTTGGACAACTCTCCTAATTTTTCTTTGTTTCTAAGGAGATCCTTCAAGAACTTAGCGTATTTAGGCATTGATTGGAGTGCCTCTATGAATGGAAGGTTAATCTTCAATTGCTTGAAGATATCCAAAAACTGCCCGTATTCCCTAGAATATTTTTGGTTCTTAAGGCGAGAGGGAAACAGGACATACGCATGGTTCACTAAGGGTGAAGGTCTCACATCTATCGGGGTTTTTTCGACTTTCTTCTCACCTTGAGACTCACCGGGCTGTGCGGTACTTGCTGGGGTTACCCTGTTTTGCACTTTGCCGGGAGCCTCCATCTCTATCACTTCATCTATCACATCTCCATCTTCATCTACTTCCTTCTCCTCAACAACTCTAGGGTTTCCTACGGTCTTGCCACTACGGGTGGTAATGGCTTTAGCATGGGCATTAGGATTGGGTTTCGTGTTACCTGCGAACTGACCGGGTAACCTCTCTTCTAGCTTCCTAGACATATCCCCTACAACTCGTTGAAGGTCCTGAAACGAAGCTTGATGGTTTTTAAGCAAGAGGTCATGTTCACTTAAGGTCTTTTGGGTAGTTTGGTCTCTAACAATTAGTTGACTCATCATGGACTCCATTCGTTCTAGACTACCTCATAGGTCATAACTCGAACCTTGACCTGTTTGACCCTGATTATTTGACCCTCCATCCTTGACCTGCCCATTGAACCCTTTGTTGAACTGCCCACTTGAACCCCCACCAAATAGTGAATTTTGGCCCCTATTAGGGTTTTGAGCCATTTGAAAGCCAGGGGGTCCATTTGGTCGAAAAATATTATTATTATTGAAGTTATTATTATTATTATTTCTCCAACCCGACCCAAAGTTGTTATTACCCCCAAAACCACTCGACTGACCTCTACCAAAACCTCCTCCTAGGTAGTCTACCTGCTCCTCACCAACTAACAAAGGACACGCATTCGTATCGTGTCCACCTCGGCAAAACTCACATTTATCTATCTTAGCTTGAATTTCGTTGAGTTGCTTACTCATGTTTTGCAAGAAAGAGGCTAGACCAGGATCCACGGTGACGTGGTTCACTCCTTGGGCGGGTGTGCTGGTAGTGGTATTAGAATTACCACCTTGATACCTCTGATCGGAACGTGACTGAGATTGAGACTGAGCAAATGCCTCGAACCTCTCTAAGCACTCAGGAACTGTAAGAATACCCATCATATGCCCCCCTGCATTCGTATCAAACCTATCCCTAGTTTCTTGGGTGAGTCCATTGTAGAACTTCTCACATAAGGCCCAATCGGAAAGACCGTGTTGGGAGCAACGAGCACAAAGGTTTTGGAACCTTTCCCAAGCAAGGTAGTAAGGCTCGTCGGGCCCCATGCGGAAAGAGTGAATCTCGTCTCTAAGCCGTGAAGCTTTTGCGGGCGGGAAGTACTTGTTCAGAAAGGCTTGACGAAGCCCCGCCCATGTGGTAAAAGTACCGGTTGGTTGTGAGTCCAACCAAGTAGCCGCACGGCCGGCTAAGGAGAATGGGAAAAGCTGTAGGTGGGTGGCATCGTTGGGTGCACCGCTAAGGCTAAAGGTAGCTAGCATCCTAGAGAAACGGTTAATGTGGGCCGGGGCATCCTCATCGTCTCGGCCATGGAATTGGATACTATTGGTGATGGCCTGCATGGCATAAGATGGGATCTGCCATGAATTGTCATTAACTATGGGTGGGACGGTAATGGGTGAAGCTAGGCCGGTGAAATTCTGAGTGGCCTGCTGATGGACGGTTTGCCTAGGGTTAGCCATGTGTTCTAAGTTTTCTAGATTACTAGAGGTACTAGAAGTAGGACTATTGGGTGGTGTAACCTTAGGTGAATGGTTAGGCGAAGGTGGTGGTGTGGGTGGTGGGGTGGTTAATGGGGTGGAATCGAACTTGGGGAAACGGGATGAAGATGTAGAAGTAACCTGTGGGCCTTCGCCCAGTTGAGATGATGACTGCTTGACTGGTGGTGGTGGTCCGTGCGAGCGCAGATGTGGCATCCACTACAAGCAAAAACCTGAACACAAGAAAAGCAAAGACTAGTTACTACGACTCAAGACAAAAAGAAAAGACACAAAACAAAGTAAACACGTAGCACGTATTTGTCAAGTAAATCAATCAAAGCTAATAAACGCAATTACCAAGAGTCCCCGGCAACGGCGCCAAAAACTTGATGTGTGCTAAATAGACTATAAAAATTAACTAAATTAGACTCTCTAAGCTAGACACTAAAAGCTTTAAATTCTAGACTCGACCTAAACCACACAATCGGCAAGTGTACCGATCAATGTAGTATAACCTAGGAAGTCCGGATATCGAACCACGAGACTCTAACGAATTACGTAAACTAGACTCTGACAAGACACTGACGGACGCGACTTAACTTGTTTATTTGTTGGGGGGGGGGGGGGTTACTGAAAAACTAGGAAATCTATATTAACTACTAAAATAACTAAGACTAGATTAAAAACGAATAAAGGTTGTGAGCTTTTCTTATATGAGAACTAGACCACCTAGACAAGAATCCTGGATTGTTTTTAAGAGATTACCAATTAAGTTAAATGCACGAGTTATGGAACCGGGATCGTATGATACTAAACCTATTAAGAACCATCGAGGCCCCTCGACCCTTCTCAAGGAGAAACCTGTGGACCTACCTAGGCCGTTAATCCTACCGGTTATTAGATTTCTTCCCAGTCCTCTAATTATTGTGTAAGTACCCTAATGTTGACCTATTCATTCCCAATCCTAGATCTAGGGTAGTTTGAAGTAATAGATTTGACTTGATAGACTAATAAGACCGACAGGTAAACCAAGACATAACCTTTCCCAAGGCCTATCTAAAGCAATTCGCCGGGTAAGACCTACCAATAGCCCCTCACTTCCCAGTTATTAGGACTAGTAGAACACTAAGACCTAGCAAATTATTACCATTTACTTCTAGAGGTTATCGCGCGATTCTCCCTAAAGAGTGAAGGTTTTCTTATGTGATATAGACACTCACCGAAACCCTAAACCCTAATATGACCCTATGTTGTGATATAGACCGTCACTAAGAATCATATGAAGCAAATAACAATAACAAACCAAATCAAAGTACGCATACACATCAAATCATTAAGACAAACTGCTTACTAAACACAATCAACCCATAAGCATCGTGCAAATAACGAAAAAGGTAAAATCTTTATATCAATCCATTCATCATAGTCTAGGTGGTTTAAATATTTAGCCAAGCATCTCAGTAATTAAACACGAAACAAAGATGTCTAACAAAGAATTCATTGTAACAAAGTTGCAAGAAAGTAATCGACAAAATAAGGGATTAGAAAACCCGATTAAATCTTCGATTCTTCACTCTCGACTCGTACCAATGATTCCCGTGCCTTCAAATCTCCGATTGCCTTCAAAGAATGCTCCAAGATAGCTCTAAACTCTCACTTAATTCGTAACTTAGGGTTAGTCCGATGTTTCTTGGGAATTAGATAACAAAACCCTAATCAGAAGTCAACGAAGTCAACAGCAAGCCCCTCGCGTGACGCGAGGGGGGGTGTGGCGTCACGCCTCGCCTCCAAAACCAATTTTCTGATTTTTTTATTATTTTCCAATTTCCATCTTCTCCGACGCGCGTACGAATCCCGTTTTTCTTCCGAACTGCTCGTTTTTCAACACTTTAAGCTACGGGACCTGAAATCAAAGCTTAACGTCAGTAGTATCAAAGTTCTAACCTAAAACAGACTCGAAATGACTGAAAACTGACCAAAATATACACTATAAACATATGTACTTTTCAGTACATCAATATCTAACATACAATCATCCTAAATAACTTGCGTTTAGCGTTGCGATTAGATTAGATTGCGATAGAGTTGCGATTGCGTTTCGGTTAATCACCACAAAACTTAAATAAACATGCACAGGTAATCACATAAATAGCACAAACACGTAATACAATATCCAGACGCATAATTCGAGTTGCGAATGCAATTGCGATGCGAATGCAATTGCGATGCGATTAGCGATAAAACATGCGATTAAACTTCAATTATTAATAGATACTCCACATAATACAACTAAAGTAAATAAAATAAAAGATATGATTACAAGTCAAAGTGTACAATCCATAGCTAAGTGATGCGTGTAGTGTGTTATATATTTTTAGTTATATTTTAAGCCCTTTTTAACACTTTAGTCAAGTTTTAAATTTATAAAACGCGATATTTTACTAACACTAAACATACATATGGGCAAGTGCACCCATCGTGAGCGTAGTATAGCGTTGGTAAGATACCGAGGTCGTCCAAGGACATAAGAGCTTTTAGTACCAGTTTATCCTCAACGTCTAAACAAATCAAAAGTTTAGAAAAAGTTTTAAACATGAAAATAAAAACTAAAAATGCTGAAAAATAAAAAAACATATAGACAAGGTGAATCACTAGGATCCGACTCGCCTTTAGTGTAACCTTCGATGATTTCCGCACTTTTGCACTTTTTAAGAGATTATCTTAGTTATAGTAGTAGGCCACTCTTTTGAAGGTGACGTTACCCTCAACCCAATAGTTTGAGTCAGCAAGGATACAATCCTAAAGGGTTGGATTATTAAAAGATAATTAATTAAGTTATTAATGCGTAATGTGGCGGGCCCCTCTTTTGAAGGTGACGTTACCCTCGGCTAAGTGGTTTGAGTCAGCAGGGATACAATCCCAAGTATCCGGGTTAATGTATTAATAGTAGTTTACATATGAGGGGATCAAGCCATTCGCACCCCCGCCATCCAATACAAGTGGGTATTGAAGGAGGTCCTAGTAAACTTGACCCAGGTCCTTGCAGGATCTATACACTGAACAAGACAAGAACCTTACCAAACCATTCCCTTAACCCCCGACCAGGTAGCCAACATATCTCTATATAGACCGTAGAGATATGAATGGTGTAAATCTTTTATTTTATATAGACAGTAAAATAATGCCAAGACACCACGGACAAATGATAAGGAAGTTTCACCTTCAACATAAGAAACTAGTTATTAAAGTCATTTATACAAAACCAAATAAAAGTGCGAAAAGATTAAAAAAAACAAAAGTATTACACTAAATGCTTGTCTTCACCAAGTGATGTAAGAGACTTAGGCAAACATGGCCTTTGATTGTCAAGAACTGTTGCTATCAATCTTGGATCCCGAGACTACTACACACACTCTATGATGGATGATGGATGATGGTGGTGGATGTGGGTTGTGATGGTGGTGGAGTGTGGGTGAAGTGAGAGAGAGGTGGTTTGCCAAGGGATGCCTTTGAAGTGAACCAAGCACCCCTATTTATAGCCTGCAAAGAATCCCGGACACGGCCCCGTGTCCATCCACTTTCTCTTTCTTCATTAATTGCAATTTGTCTGCATTAGCTCCACACGCCCCCGTATCCGCTAGGCACGCCCCCGTGTGCAGAAGCGTATCTGTACTATTAAGATTTGCTTGGATTATGCAAATCTTAGCCTTGACCATGGCCGTGTTGAGCTGGGCACGCCCCCATGTTGGGAAATAGAAGCTTCTATGCTTTGACTTTTCTGCAAACACCTGGCCACGCCCCCGTGTTCGCTGGGCACGGGGCCGTGGTCAGCCTTCTGTTTGCTTGTTTTTGCTTGGGAAGATGCTGTCGAGGGGTCGGGCATGCCACGTTTATTCCTTTTCTTGTAATTATCTTAGATTTGGCTGCATTTTTGCTTCTTTTGTTCATTTACGCTCATTTAATCCTGGTAATACAAAAGGAAGACAAAAGCACACTTTTTCCAACATTAGTACTAGAAAAGGGTTAGTTTTATGCCTCATTTGATGTAATTTATATGTTGCATTTTACACACATCAAATACCCCCACACTTGAATCTTTTCTTGTCCTCAAGCAAAACTCTTTATAATGTGGCTTACACTCCCAAATGGAATGGGTAGAAGAGAAGTTTTGGGCTTGTCTTGAGTGTCGGGATTCCAAGATCTTTATTAGGTTTTATTTTTATGTTATTTACAGTCCTATTCGTTATGATTTATTTAGAATGTTACATAAGAGAAATTACTTATTTGGGCATAACATGCCTTTTTAAAATTCCATTTATATACAAGTTCACATACCTCACGGGAGATCACTCAACACTCAGCCGAAGATGTATTTTTGTGAAACACTCGAGACCGGCATGGAACTTACTTCTACCATATGCTTGCCAAGCAATCAATCCTCCTCCTTTTTAACTATACACCTTTGTAAATATCAAGAGGACTTGGGAAAGGGTTAGGCTTGGGTTAAAGGTAGGTGGTTTTGGGTTAATGGTTAGTAAAAAGGGCGAAAGGCGTTAAAAGCGTAGGTCGTCGTAAATTTTTTTGTTTTTGTGACTTTTATTAAACAAAGCATTCTCAAACAAAGTTTCTTTTGAGGAACTTGTTGTTTATTGCTATACTTCATCATTTTTTTATAAGGAAGTCACATGAAGACCGAGCTTTCTACTAAAATAAAGGGTTTAAAAATAAAAAGCTTTTGGTGGGTAAATGGTGTTTGGTTTGTGGGTTTAGAAACGAAAAAGTTTAGGCTCAAAGGGGTTAACTAGGGGGATTTTGGGTAGGTGGTAAAAAATGAAAAATAATGTTGTTGAAAAGAAAAAGGGTTAGTCCTAATGCCTTCATCATTTACTTACTCGGGTTCAAGTTGGTAAGGACCGGGAATGTATCGTTATGGCAAGTTCTAGAGTCGTAAGAAACCAAATGGCTATTCACACAAGAAACGAAAAATGACCATTTAGTTTAAAGATGTGTATTTGTATGCTCAATAAAGGCTTAAAACTCACTTTTTGTGGGAATGAGTTTATAATGTGATCAAGTATATATAATCAAATTTTAACTAGATTTGTCATGCCGTTTCATAATTTTCTTATGTTGGTTCTTTTTTTATCACGACGCTATCAGTTATAAATTTGTAAAAATATAACCTTTTTAGAACTTGTTATTCCCAAATTAAACCAAGACAAGTAAAAAATGAAAAGTTTTTGAAAAAAAATGGGGTGATTAGCAGTTCCAATAGAGTTTTGTGTAAGGCTTGTTATTAGGACTTGCAAAATTCAAGGTTTTAGCATCCCCCCCCCCCCCACACTTAAATTATACATTGTCCTCAATGTGTCCCAAAAATAAGTTTTTAGGTTGATTGAATGTGTAAAAATGTGTAAAAAAAAGGCAAAATTTTATGTTACTGGGCATCTGGACACGGGCCCGTGTCGGATGAGCACGACCCCATGGTCAGATTGCTAGCAACAAGAACTTATAGAAGGTGGACACGGGGGCGTGTTTGGTGAACACGACCCCGTGTTTGGCAAAATTTTAAATAGCGATCTGGAGAAATTAAACAAACAGCAGGTCTGGGCAGTGGACACGGAGGTGTGCCGGCTGGGCACGACCCCGTGTGGACAATCTGCAATCATTTAAAACAGGTTTTGGCTTTCGGTTCTGCTGTCCCGGCTTTAGTAGCACTAATATTTAGTGCTTCAAGCCTCGTAGGAACCTGTTTTACTAATAAATACCACACCAAACGATATAACAAACACCCTAATTTACCAAAGTTTCATCATCCACATCACAAATTAAAAAGAAAAGAAATGCAGAAAATTAAAAAGTGTTAAGAGAAGTAAATTGTTCAACAAGTGGCAAGCAGGCCATGAAATTGTTTTTGAGAGACAAAAGGGTTAACCTGTGATGACCTCCAACCGTGTAATACCACCTCCAACTCCTCCCGCTCAATCCATGTCCTCATCATCATCATCATCATCATCATCATCATTCCCTCCTTAGCCCACCATATACTCCCGGATGTTGCGAATGTCATCCTGCATGTCGGAGATGTTTCTTTCTATAACTCCGACCTGGGTGTATGTGTTGCTGGCCATGTTGTAGGTGTTCCGGGTACACATGAGATTTTCCTGCAGTAAATCATGTAAACTTTGAAAGTTAGGAAAACCACCTCCTTGAGAGGAGGATTCCCTGAGGCTGGTAGTGGTACTAGGGAGGAGGACGGATATGTGGATCGTGAAGGACGAGAGCTGCTTGTGGACCGGTAACAATGTTGTTGAAGCGGTCTATTTGGTTTACTGCTTCTAGAGTATCTATGCACACCTGTCGGGGATTTTCCTCCGGCCTAGTCTTGAGAACCTCGAATCGCGCTTGGGCAGCCAACTCACTTGCGTTGAATCTGGTAAATTTCTTGGCCATCTGAAAGAAAACACCAAACAATTAGGATGAAACAGTAAAATTTTCGAAGAAAAATGAGAACAGTCAGCTGAACACGACCCCGTGTTCAGTGGACACGCCCCATGTTCGCCTGAAATTAGCTGGACACGCCCCCGTGCTCAGGTGTCTGTTTCCCAAAAATCCCATTTTTCGACATGGTCCTGAAAACTTGAAAATTTTTGGTCCAGTAGGGGCGGTTTTCCACGAAAATGAAACCCCAAGTGCCGTTTTTCCCAAAACAAACCGTTTACCCCTTCAATTTCATCTTTTTCGGTTCAAAAACAAGGGTTTGAGGTTTTTGTGAGAAATCGGGCAAATCTACTGTAGGATCGTTTGCACGACCAAACGAGTCGTTCAGAAGAGATCTCGTCCAATACGAGAGGCGGAATCAAACGTATCGGTGTTATTTCAGCTGTATACACACTAGAATCACTTAATCTATCTCTTGTATTGATTTGATGACGATTACAGACCTGGAGATACTTCGGTAGAGCTTCGCTACCGGAATCTAAAAGTTACAAATGAAAATCACAAGTCACCTATTTATACTATTTCCAGTTCGTTTGAACAAACCTTTCCAGTTCGTTTGAACTGTCAAGTTCGTTTGAACTGTCCACTTCGTTTGAACTGGCTTGTTCACCTCTGTTTCCTACTTATCTTGAACTGCGTGACTTGTTTTATCTATTCTATTACAAGACTCAATACAAGACGAAGTCGACAGACGTATGCACAAACAGACTCCCCCTCGAATGTTGACGAGTCTTCAGTGTCGAGTCTTCGGTTGTCAAACCTTCAGTCTTTATCAGTCTGTTCACTCTCTCCAAATATTCTCCATTGTAAGCATCTTCAATCAATCTCTTTTTCTTTCTCGTAATCTTCAGGATCCGAAACTGTCTCTACAATCTTCAGACTCCCTCTTGATGTCTTCAGACTCCCCCTTTCGCTAAGCTGGGATCGTAGTCTGGAATTCACTTTCCACAGGTTCTTAGATCATAACCTGGCACTCATCTAGCTCAGGTTTCGGAACCTGGCTAACCTGCACAACTCTACCCAAAAATAAGTTTCACAAATTTTAAACTTTTGCAAATTTAGAAACCAATTGCAGGTACCATTCAAAAAATGATTTAATCTTTGATAATCATTTGAAAACACAATTTCTTCATACATTCTTTCCCAAACCTGTTCATCAAGTTTAGCACTTGGAATTTTGAAAATCAGCTCTCCAACACCAGTTGTCAAAAATCTTTTTGTATTTTTCAAAAATTTATGCTCAAAAACACACAAAAAATCTTTTTGGATTTTTTAATGTAAAGGAATGCAGTAAATAAATATTTAAAGACACTATTTTTGTGAGCTCGTGCAAGAGGATCATATCAGATTATGAGACAAATCACCAACACCGTTAAGCTTTAAACATTTTAAGTTTTAAACGATTCACTTAGATTGTCAGTATACTGATCCATTTAAATTCTTACACAAAGTTCAATTGCTTCGAGATACGAAATTAATGTCTTAAGCACTTAAACTTAATCGCGTGTCCCACCTCAGAATATACTCCCGTATCCAGATCCCAATATTCAGTCTTACAGGTGAGTATACCACAGATGATATCTGTAAGGGGTTATAAATTATGAAGAATCACGAGAGCTCAGGTCAGAACTACCGTTCAGCAGAGAGATCATGACTCGAATTTTGGTATGTCCCCTTTAGAGGATCTTTTTTACAACAGCATTGATTAGCAATTTTATTGTCTTCATCATTTATGCTGAGGGCGGTGTTATATTTCAAGCATGCGGAAAGTATTATTCATGTTGAAGCAAAATCAAAATGTCCTCTTTAATTGCTTGCTGAAGCAGACTCACCATCAATTTCTCATCTCTATACTTCTTTTTCTCTTCAGCACTCATATCTCTGATTGTTAACTGAATACCATTCCTTGTGGGCCTTTCATATGGAACTTCAGTGTGTTCCCATGCATCCAAATGATAAGCTTCAACCCAGTTACCAAAACGTTCGGATCAACCATTATAATCATCAATATCCAAAAGCTTAGGCGGTTTTTGTGCAGTCCCCGTTTCATTTTCAAGCAATGTACTCTGAGTAATGTTCATTGGACCAGCAAAAGCATTATAAAACTCGTTCTCCATGTTTTTATTTTCAAAGATTCACAAACAGACAGTTTCAAACGATCTGGTTCACCTCGTGAAATACCTGGAGATACAAAAACAAATGATCAGTTTAAACGAACTAAATATGTGAATGTGTGTGACGATTGAATCGATCTAGGACTCGTGTCGAAGATTCGTGGATTCGTTCCAATGTTGATCAGAAGTGTCAAGTAATATGGTTTAGAATAGTTTGGGCAGAAAGGATCTTCAAACTGATGAACTAGATATCCTCCAAATGGGCCTAGAGATCTGTCAATGGACCGAGGGACAATTGAAAAAAATATTGAAAACCGATTAACTAGTCGTCAATAATGAATCAAATGGGCCGAGAATTATGGTGGATCACATGCAGCCAAACCCACTTAAACCAAAGTCACGAGACTATAAGCTTCAAACAGTCAACATTAATTCACCGCATACAAACATTTAAGGCTTTCATTTTCATGTAAACAATGGCCGACAACAGTTGATTTTAAGCCAAATCTGATTGGACCACACAATAAGTGGACTGTCAAATGCAATTAAAGAATCATGTGATATCAATACTTGTCAGATTATTTGTTATATGGGCGGCCGTCACATGCAATCAATGGATTTATGTATTAAATGGCCGACAAGATGAAATGTTATACTTAATTTGATTGGACCTCCCTTATCACATGCAACCTTAACCTTCACAACTCAAACGAACTAGAACTGAAACTCAAACGAACTAAAGTTTAGACGGACTGAAGTTCAGACAAACTGAATTGAAAAGCTTTCAAACGGATTGACAACTTCAGACGAACTGTGATTCAGACGACCTAAGGTTCACACGAGGTAAGTTCAGACGGACTGGTATGCTGGTCACTTCGTATGACCTTTCAAACGCACTGGTTCTCTTAAACAACCTGAACTGAACTGAGATCGTGTGAACTGCTCAAACAAACTGTCCTTTTCAAACGGACTAAACCTCAAACGACCAGGAAACTGATTCAGACGACCTGGAGAAGAACAAACGAACTGAACCTTGAACACTTTCAAACGGACTAACAATCAACTCATACGAACAGGATGTCATTTGTCAAATTGATCAAGTTTTCGATTGAATTAGAATCTGATATGTTCAAGGATTGTGTTGCACTGAATTCCGATCACAATGATATGTTTATCGTTCAAAATCGTCCACTGAAACGTTCTAGATCTGAGATCGAAGTTCCGGTTCGTGTAATATGGATCTGAAACGAACTGAATATTCTTTCAAACGATCTGATAAGATTTTTATGAAATTGATCACTTTTTAGTTTGTTATAAGATCTGAAACTTTCACAGATTGTCTAAAACACTGTTTCGCACAAAATACTTCAAATTCAATCCATTTTATCAAGAAAATCTCGGTTAATTTTGAAAATACGTGACAGAAAGGTGTAGAAGCAGAAATTATCGGTGAATATCGGCTGAAATATCAAGAGCTCTTCCTCCTGAGCTCTGATACCACTTTTAGGATCGTTTGCATGACCAAACGAGTCGTTCAGAAGAGATCTCGTCCAATACGAGAGGCGGAATCAAACGTATCGGTGTTATTTCAGCTGTATACACACTAGAATCACTTAATCTATCTCTTGTATTGATTTGATGACGATTACAGACCTGGAGATACTTCGGCAGAGCTTCGCTACCGGAATCTAAAAGTTACAAATGAAAATCACAAGTCACCTATTTATACTATTTCCAGTTCGTTTGAACAAACCTTTCCTGTTCGTTTGAACTGTCCACTTCGTTTGAACTGACCACTTCAATTGAACTGGCCACTTCGTTTGAACTGGCCACTTCGTTTGAACTGGCTTGTTCACCTCTGTTTCCTACTTATCTCGAACTGCGTGACTTGTTTTATCTATTCTATTACAAGACTCGATACAAGACGAAGTCGACAGACGTATGCACCAACATCTACAAACAATACAAGTTGATTTACTTCCTATAACATGTATTTATACTAATACTAACAGATCCAAGCAAAAATTTGAAGTTTGATTCGGTTCAAGTTGAAGAACCATAGATTTTTCCCCAAATTTTTGATGTTAAACTACATGCAAGTGATTAAACTAACTAATTATGATGATAGAATCATACCTTGACGTTGTTAGAAGTTGGGGAAACGTTGAAACTGCAGAAAATTTCGTCGGAAGCAGAGAGTTCTTGGGGAAACGGGGCGTGTTGAAATGAAAAAATGAAAGAAAAAGGGGTTTTATCCCCGACAGTTGCACGGACACGGCCCCGTGGGCGGGCAATTTTAAATTTTTTTAGTGCTCGTGTGAGTGCCCTGTTTCCCAAAACCGGGTTTTAGAAATCTTACTGATTTAGATGTTTTCCCGATGTTCGTATGTAACACCCCAACCCGGAAGGGCTGACGTGTCACAATAACAGTAGTATCATAAACAAAAGTCATAATTCCATTTATTTATTTGACAAGGATACAACTATATAACAACGAAACTTAAGATTAATATATAAGCAGACACATTCAATTTTATTAACTAACATCTTCAGATTTATTCCTAAGCTTTATTCTTCTCTCTTTCCCCCGCCCAAGATAACCTGCTGACCTGTAAATACAAAATTTATACGGAATGAGCCGAATGCTCAGTACGGAATTATAGGCTCAAAGAACAAATAACGCTTTATGCAAAACTTATACAATGCAAGAACATAATTTCATAATCATATCTTACGGATGTACCCATGAGCAAACTGAAAACGTGACAATACACAGGTAGCTACTCCTGCATACTTATCACACGAGATGGCCAGTTGGCATACCTGTTATCCATCTCATTAACTTAAATTCTAGGATCGATCCATACGCCTCCTAGTAGCTTTGTACCACACTTGTACCTAGGGACGCCGTGAACTAATCTCTCCGTCACAGATGGAGCACATGCTGTTGATGCCGCAACAACATGCTCGTGGGACACTCCACGAGAAGCGATACTCAGGGTATCAGAGTACAAATGGTCTTCTTATTCACATAACTTATAAAACTTATTTTCATAACAAAACTTAACATATATTGGAACATGCGATAATGAGTATAACAACATAATACTATCACATGACATAAAAGCTAAATCAAATGATTTGAATAGAAATCGAACGGACTGTCAAATGAATCGATAATCAAAGACGTAAAGAGTTTGAAAAGCTATACGAACTTAACGGTTTTATATCAATTGAATATCAAATAACAATGAGTGGGGTAAGGATCCGTACCTTAACAATTCCAAAGTTATGCTACCTTGTGATAATATTTCAGATTTATACGGACAGAGTTTAGACTACTGATTAGTCTTTTAACCTAATTTAAATAACATGCACACAAACTAGGTTAGTAACTTAATACAGCCTTTACGATAACTCACGAGATCAAATTCTCACAACGAACGACAAAGTGCGATACTTCATCCATCGAATTAACGATGATCCGTCAAATTAATGACGAACGACAAAGTACAATACTTTATCCATCGAATTAACGATGATCCGTCAAATTAATGACGAACGACAAAGTATAACCCTAATGTGGGCAGCACTTAAACATCCATTGAATCGTAATAGCGATCGAGTTATTACCCTGTTCTGCAGCACCCCGCTATTCTTAATTAGTGTTTTGTGTGTGTTTGGAGAGTAATTGGACGATAACTCAGAGTGAATTTGAATTTTGAACGTCGTTTTTGTGCCCAGAATCAAGTGCCAAAGCCTGCTATTTATACACGAAATTTGACAAGCTTACGGACCGTAAGACTCCTAAGGTTATGGTCCGTAAGGCTTCTTACGGTCCGTAAAGCTGTCAATGTTACGGTCCGTAAGGGACACCAAATCACTATAGGCTTGCCACGCTTGGGACTAGACTAGCTGAGTCGACGGAATCATTAAATTCAACTTCCTCCGCAAGTTTATTAAGATAATTATCAAGTGGGTAATACCCCCCCTGAGTTTTAGGGGCCCTAATCCTGATTCTGAAAATTCTGAAAATTCTAGGGTTTGTACAGAATTACTTGGGTATCTTAATTAGGGTTTCCTATTAGACTAATTTAAATAATAATTAGGACTTTTGGTTGATATACAGAAGGATGGATCATACGATTATTATTATTATTCTTTTATTTCTAGAATAATGATTTTAAATTTATGGTTATTACAACTATTACCCCCTTAAAAGAAATTTCGTCCTCGAAAATTTTCAAATAAGAATATAGCATATAAGTAACGGAAACGGAACTTTCATAGTAGAGTTACTATTGGTACTGATATCACCTACATAAACATGCTTAATCATAGCTAATATATATTCACATACGGTAAAGCATAAATGATCGTAAACAGAAACAATTGAACATATATCAAAGAGCAAGTTTTACCGTTACTTGACTAAAATTCTATTGCGAGAATAGATTAGGGTATAGAGAACGAATTGATTCTTCAGATTCCCATGTTGCTTCGCGTTCAGAGTGATTTTTCCAGAGGATTTTAACAAATGAAATTACTTTCCTACGCAAAACCCTTTCTTGTCGATCTAAAATAGCTTCTGGCTCCTCTTCGTAGGACAAATCCTCATGAATTGTAAGTAACGGATAACTAATGACATGAAGTGGATGATAATTATATCCTCTTAACGAGGAGACATGAAAAACGTTATGAACGTGAGAGAGCTGAGGAGGTAAAGCCAGTCGATATGACACTTCTCCAACTCTTTCAAGGATTTCAAACGGACCGATGAAACGGGGACTAAGCTTCCCTTTAATTCCAAATCTACGAACGCCACGCCAAGGTGATACCTTTAAGAAAACGTGGTCGCCAATTTTAAATTCGAGTGGTCGTCTATCTTGATCTGCATAGCTCTTTTGTCTGTTCTGAGCTTCTTTCAGTTTTTCTCGTGCCATAGTGACTTTTTCATTTGTAATCTGAACTAATTCTGGCCCTTCAATAATCTTTTCTCCAACTTCATCCCAGCATATCGGTGCTCGACATTTCCGACCGTATAAAAGCTCAAAAGGTGCCATGCCAATACTTGCTTGCCAACTATTGTTGTAAGCGAACTCAACAAGACATAGATATTCATCCCAGTTTCCAGACCATTCAAGTGCACATGCTCGGAGCATATCTTCCAAGGTCTGGATCGTGCGTTCTGACTGCCCATCTGTTTGTGGATGGAAAGCCGTACTAAACTTCAGTCGTGTACCCCAAGCTGCCTGAAAACCTTTCCAAAATCGTGAGGTGAAACGTGGGTCTCTATCGGAAACAATGGAAGATGGTGTGCCATGGAGTCGAATAATTTCTTGAAGAAATATTTCGGATAACTTATTAATCGAAAATCCTTGCTGAATCGGTAGAAAATGTGCTGACTTTGACAATCTATCGACAACAACCCATACAACATCATTCTTCTTGAATGTCTTAGGCAAACCAGTAACAAAATCCATTGTGATCTCATCCCACTTCCATATGGGAATATCCAATGGCTGCAACAGACCGCTTGCTCGTTTGTGTTCAATTTTCACTTGTTGGCAAGTGAGGCATTTACTTACGTATCGAGCAACGTCTTCCTTCATGCCATTCCACCAAAAGTTCTGTCTTAAATCTCGATACATCTTGGTAGATCCTGGGTGAATTGAAAATGGTGAGCTGTGAGCTTCGGCTAACAATGACTCACGAAGGCTGGAGTCATCGGGTACACAAAGTCTTTTACCGCACCAAATCACCCCCTGATGGTTTATATGAAATTCAGATTGCTTACCCACCTCAAGATTTTGCACAATTGCCCAAAGTTCTCCATCTTGCTTCTGTGCATCTTTGATTCGTGATATGAGGTTGGGTTCAATCTGCATTCTAGCTAGATATCCCTTAGATTTACTAACCTGAAGCCAAATGTTCATTCTTTCGAGATCCCTCCTAATACGAGGCTGAATTTGTAAGCAAGATATAGTCCCGGAATTCTTTCGGCTCAATGCGTCAGCTACAACATTGGCTTTGCCTGAATGGTATTGAATATTTGCGTCGTAATCTTTTAAAAGTTCTAACCACCTTCTTTGCCTCATATTTAGCTCCTTCTGCATAAATATGTACTTGAGGCTCTTATGGTCGGTAAAAATATCACAACTTTCACCATACAGATAGTGTCGCCAAATCTTAAGTGCAAAGACGACTGCGGCTAGTTCTAAATCATGTGTAGGGTAGTTAACTTCATAAGGCTTCAACTGACGAGAGGCATAAGCGATGACCTTCCCATGTTGCATTAGCACACAACCTAATCCTTTCTTTGAGGCATCACTATAGACTTGGTAACCTCCTGATCCAGAAGGGAGAGTGAGTATCGGAGAGGATACGAGTCGTTTCTTCAATTCTTCAAAGCTTTTCTCTTGTTCCTCATTCCATGAGTACTTCACCCCTTTCCTTAGGAGTTTTGTGAGTGGTAAAGCGATTACCGAGAATCTTTCAACGAATCTTCGGTAATAGCCAGCAAGACCCAAGAAACTTCGTATTTCGGTAACAGAAGTGGGTCTTGGCCATTTTGTAATAGCTTCAACCTTTGTTGGGTCTACCATAATTCCTTCTGCTGATATGACATGACCTAGAAATGCCACTTGGCTAAGCCAAAAATCACATTTGGAAAACTTCGCGTACAACTTCTCATGCCGCAAGGTTCCAAGTACCGCATGTAGATGTGCTTCATGCTCTTCGTGACTCTTAGAATACACTAGAATGTCATCGATAAAGACAATAACGAATTTGTCTAGGAATTTGTGAAACACGCGATTCATCAAATCCATGAAGACTGCGGGTGCATTAGTTAGCCCAAAGGGCATAACCAAAAATTCGTAATGACCATATCGAGTACGAAAGGCGGTCTTGGGAACATCATCATTCTTGATCTTTAGCTGATGATACCCGGACCTCAGGTCAATTTTTGAGAAGAACTGAGCCCCCTGAAGTTGATCAAAGAGATCATCAATGCGAGGCAGAGGATACTGATTACGAATAGTAATCTTGTTCAGCTCTCGGTAGTCAATACATAAACGCATACTACCGTCTTTCTTCTTTACAAATAAGACCGGAGCACCCCAAGGTGAAACACTAGGTCTTATGAATCCTAGATCTAACAATTCTTGCAATTGTTCCTTCAACTCCTTCAGTTCCATTGGAGCCATACGATATGGAGCTTTAGAAATAGGTTCGGCACCAGGAATCAAGTCGATGGTGAATTCTACCTGACGGTCGGGTGGTAATCCTGGTAGTTCATCCGGAAATACATCAGGATATTCACGAACAACGGGATGACTATCGATACTCTTAACACTAGCAGAAGTATCCTTGATCGATGCTAGGAATCCAGCACAACCGTTTGATAATAATTTTCGAGCCTTAAGCGCAGAGATAATCTTATGAGATTTATGAGCTTGAATTCCCTGATATATAATATCAGGATGATGAAGATCACCGAAAATAACACGGCGAGAGTGACAATCTATAGTTACATGATGTCTAGACAACCAATCTATTCCTAGAATAACATCAAAGTCACACATATGTATTGGAAATAGGTCTGCCTTACATACAATAGATTCAATACGGATCGGACAATCCTTATATACGTAAGTGATTACGGATGAATTTTCCATGGGAGTGGAAATGATTAAGGTATGATTTAAGAGAGTTGGTTTTATCGGAAGGTACTTAGTAAACGAGTGGGATACTAAAGAATGAGTCGCTCCAGTGTCGAATAACACATAGATACTATGTTTACCAAGCTGAAGGGTTCCCGACACAGTACCTGGGACATTAGCAGCATCAGTAGCAGAAAGTGTGAAAGCTCTTCCTCCAACATTGGGTGGTGCAACGTTTGGTCGGTTATTCTTCTTAGTGTCTTTCTTCGTACACTCCTTAATCATGTGTCCAGTTTGGCCACATCTAAAGCATGCTCCTGTACTTCGGTGACATACGCCCTGATGTCTCTTACCACAAATATTACATAGAGGATATGTAATTTGATTTGGGTTCACATGTTGATTCAGTGGTTGAGCTCGAATAGGTTCTGCATACAACTGAATCTGGTTTTGAACAGGCCTCGGGTTTTGCAGTCTAGGTTGCCATGGACGTGCCTGATTTCCAGAGTTTTGATTTCCTTGCACTTTGCGATCTTGATGCTGTGACGTAGTGGACGATTGGCCGTTTTCTTGCTTAATTTGTCCTTCCCTATTTCTCTTCTTATTATCCCCAGTTCGAGATAAGAATTCTTTCCTTTCGAATTCAAAAGTTTTGATTGCATCAGCAACTTCGGTGATATCCTTAAATTTCATGTACATGATCGACTTCCGAATTCGATCATTAACTGCCCACTTGCATTTTTCTGCCTGGACTTCTGCTGATCCTGCAACGTCTCCTACAATACTAGCCAACCTTGAAAATCGAGTAATGAACTCAGAGGCTGGTTCATCACTCCCCTGTCGAATCACTGCATACTCCCTGATATAAGCTTCTTTATCAGCGGTCGAAAAATACTTGTCGTAAAAGATATTACGAAAGTCGACCCATGAAAGATTAGTGTCAAAATCATCCCCTCCTTTGACATGCTTATATCCTTCCCACCAAGTTTGTGTGTCATCTTCAAATTTGTAGGTAGCAAGTCTAACTTTGTATTGCTCCGGAACTCCAAGAACTCCGAAGATCTTTTCAACATGAGCTATCCAGTTTCTTGCTTCGACTGGATTAGTAGCGTGACTAAAGGATTTCGGCTTTTGTTTTTGGAATTTACTAATCCATATGTCTATACTATAAGTAGTATTATTCGTGGTATTCTCACGAGTTTCTTCACCAGAGGTTGGATTCGTGTTATTACGTTCTGGATGACGAGTTTGTTGAATAACGGCCTCAGCTGTTTGAGCAACAAGGTTTGGAAGCAACCCGGCAACAGCCTGGTTGATAGCATTAATTACGTTTGGATCAACTGGAGTCTCATTCGAAGAAGTGTTGTTACGTGCATGGTTAGTACGAGTACTCCTACGTAGCGGACGACGAGGAGGCATATCTATACGAATAGAAATAGGAATTAAACCAAATAAGAGACCAAGTTGAATCCTATCATAGATATCTACCCATTCCTCACAGGTTTTTATTACTATCTTCAAGTTTTCTACAGGAAAGAGCCTTTGCTCTGATACCATAGCTGTAACACCCCAACCCGGAAGGGCTGACGTGTCACAATAACAGTAGTATCATAAACAAAAGTCATAATTCCATTTATTTATTTGACAAGGATACAACTATATAACAACGAAACTTAAGATTAATATACAAGCAGACACATTCAATTTTATTAACTAACATCTTCAGATTTATTCCTAAGCTTTATTCTTCTCTCTTTCCCCCGCCCAAGATAACCTGCTGACCTGTAAATACAAAATTTATACGGAATGAGCCGAATGCTCAGTACGGAATTATAGGCTCAAAGAACAAATAACGCTTTATGCAAAACTTATACAATGCAAGAACATAATTTCATAATCATATCTTACGGATGTACCCATGAGCAAACTGAAAACGTGACAATACACAGGTAGCTACTCCTGCATACTTATCACACGAGATGGCCAGTTGGCATACCTGTTATCCATCTCATTAACTTAAATTCTAGGATCGATCCATACGCCTCCTAGTAGCTTTGTACCACACTTGTACCTAGGGACGCCGTGAACTAATCTCTCCGTCACAGATGGAGCACATGCTGTTGATGCCGCAACAACATGCTCGTGGGACACTCCACGAGAAGCGATACTCAGGGTATCAGAGTACAAATGGTCTTCTTATTCACATAACTTATAAAACTTATTTTCATAACAAAACTTAACATATATTGGAACATGCGATAATGAGTATAACAACATAATACTATCACATGACATAAAAGCTAAATCAAATGATTTGAATAGAAATCGAACGGACTGTCAAATGAATCGATAATCAAAGACGTAAAGAGTTTGAAAAGCTATACGAACTTAACGGTTTTATATCAATTGAATATCAAATAACAAGGAGTGGGGTAAGGATCCGTACCTTAACAATTCCAAAGTTATGCTACCTTGTGATAATATTTCAGATTTATACGGACAGAGTTTAGACTACTGATTAGTCTTTTAACCTAATTTAAATAACATGCACACAAACTAGGTTAGTAACTTAATACAGCCTTTACGATAACTCACGAGATCAAATTCTCACAACGAACGACAAAGTGCGATACTTCATCCATCGAATTAACGATGATCCGTCAAATTAATGACGAACGACAAAGTACAATACTTTATCCATCGAATTAACGATGATCCCTCAAATTAATGACGAACGACAAAGTATAACCCTAATGTAGGCAGCACTTAAACATCCATTGGATATATTGATCGATCGGACAATGAATCGTAATAGCGATCGAGTTATTACCCTGTTCTGCAGCACCCCGCTATTCTTAATTAGTGTTTTGTGTGTGTTTGGAGAGTAATTGGACGATAACTCAGAGTGAATTTGAAGTTTGAACGTCGTTTTTGTGCCCAGAATCAAGTGCCAAAGCCTGCTATTTATACACGAAATTTGACAAGCTTACGGACCGTAAGACTCCTAAGGTTACGGTCCGTAAGGCTTCTTACGGTCCGTAAAGCTGTCAATGTTACGGTCCGTAAGGGACACCAAATCACTATAGGCTTGCCACGCTTGGGACTAGACTAGCTGAGTCGACGGAATCATTAAATTCAACTTCCTCCGCAAGTTTATTAAGATAATTATCAAGTGGGTAATACCCCCCCTGAGTTTTAGGGGCCCTAATCCTGATTCTGAAAATTCTGAAAATTCTAGGGTTTGTACAGAATTACTTGGGTATCTTAATTAGGGTTTCCTATTAGACTAATTTAAATATTAATTAGGACTTTTGGTTGATATACAGAAGGATGGATCATACGATTATTATTATTATTCTTTTATTTCTAGAATAATGATTTTAAATTTATGGTTATTACATCGTAACTTACAAGGTATGATGTTGATGCTTGAACCTTTGTTTCATTCTTCGGCTGCTTGTAGCGAGATTTCTTCCTCTTTATCCTCAATAAATCCTTGATAGAGCTTTAGCCGTTGGCCATTGACTTTGAATGGGATTCCATTCCGAGATTTAATTTCAATTGTACCGTGCGGAAAAATGTGGGTGATGGAAAAAGGTCCTGACCACCTAGACTTTAATTTACCAGGAAATAATCGAAGTCGTGAATTAAACAATAGAACTTGATCTCCTACCCGAAATTCATTAGGTTTAATGTGTTTATCATGCAAGTTTTTCATTCTTTCCTTATAAATTTCGGAGTTAGAGTATGCGTGATTTCTTAATTCGTCTAATCCATTTAATTGACAAAATCGATTTTTACCGGCAATTTCTAAGTCTAAGTTTACGTTTTTAATTGCCTAGTAGGCTCTGTGTGCTATTTCTACCGGCAAATGACAGCTTTTTCCATAGACAAGCTTATATGGGGTTGTACCTATTGTTGTTTTATACGCAGTTCGAAAAGCCTATAAAGCATCGTCTAATTTATCGGCCCATTCTTTTTTATTTAACCCTATGGTTTTTTCAAGTATCCTTTTTAAACCTCTATTAGTCACTTCGGCTTGCCTGTTTGTTTGAGGGTGATATGCTGTTGAGACCCGGTGATAGACCCCATACCTTGTTAAAAAAATTTCAAGTTGATGGTTACAAAAATGGGTACCTCTATCACTTATTAATGCTTTTGGAGTTCCAAAACAAGAGAATAATCGTTTCAGGAATCTTACCACAACTCTTCCATCATTTGTTGGAAGTGCCTCGGCTTCGACCCATTTAGACAAGTAATCTACCGCCACAAGTATATATTTGTTTCCTTTTGACGGTGGGAAAGGTCCCATAAAGTCGAGTCCCCACACATCAAAAATTTCACAAACAAGAATGCCATTTTGTGGCATTTCGTTTTTGGAAGAAATATTACCTGATCTTTGGCAAGCGTCACACGTCTTGATAAGACTTTGAGCGTCTTTGTAAATGGTTGGCCAATAAAATCCTGAATCAAATACCTTTCGTACGGTACTAGCGGCACCATGATGTCCTCCGTATGGATCTTCATGACAATGGCGAAGAATTCTTTTTGCTTCACTTCCATGTACGAATCGACAGATGAGTTGATCGGCACACATTTGGAAAAGATAAGGATCTTCCCAAAAATAATGCTTTACATCAGCAAAGAATTTTTTTTCTTTGATGATGTGGCCATCCTTTTGCGACTATACCGCTAGCTAAGTAGTTAGCATAGTCGGCGTACCATGGCTCTTCTCGGTATTCCACCATTTCTAGGGACTCCGTTGGGAATTTTTCATTGATTTGCTCGTCCCTAGTTGCCTCCAAAGCTGGATCTTCCAAGCGGGAAAGATGATATGCTACGGTGTTTTCTGCTCCTCTTTTGTCTTTTATTTCAATGTCGAATTCTTGGAGGAGTAGAATCCACCGAATCAAACGTGGTTTAGCATCCTATTTCTTAAAGAGATATCGAATGGCTGCATGGTCTGTATAAACTTTCGTTTTAGAAAGAAAAAGATAAGAATGAAATTTATCAAAAGCAAATACCACGGCTAGTAATTCTTTTTCTGTTGTTGTGTAATTTTCTTGTGCATCATTAAGTGCTTTACTAGCATAATAAATTGGGTGAAAATGCTTATCTTTTCGTTGTCCCAAGACAGCTCCAACTGCAAAGTCACTTGCATCACACATGATTTCGAATGGTAATTTCCAATCGGGTGTTATCATGATAGGTGCATTGACTAGCATTTCTTTAAGTGTTAGAACTGCTTGGTTGCAATCCTTGTCAAAGATGAAAGGGGCATCTTTTTCAAGTAATTTAGTTAGAGGTATTGAGATTTTTGAAAAGTCTTTGATAAATTGCCTATAAAATCTGGCATGCCCTAGGAAACTTCTGATAGCTCTAACGGAGGATGGGGGTGGTAATCGAGAAAGAGTGTCTATTTTTGCTCGATCAACCTCCATTCCTTCGCTTGAGATTTTGTGACCGAGTACTATTCCTTCCGTTACCATGAAATGGCATTTTTCCCAGTTAAGGGCTAGGTTAGTTTCCTCACATCGGGATAGCATTCGTTCAAGGTTATCGAGGCATTAGTCTTATGAATCTCCAAAGATAGAAAAGTCGTCCATGAAGATTTCCATTGTCTTTTTTATCATGTCATGGAAGATGGCCACCATGCAACGTTGAAAGGTTGCGGGGGCATTACATAGACCAAAAAGCATGCGTCGATAAGCAAAAGTTCCGTAGGGACATGTAAATGTTGTCTTTTCTTGGTCTTCGGGTGCTATCGGTATTTGAAAGTAACCTGAAAAACCATCTAAGAAACAATAAAATTTATGACCGGATAATCTTTCTACATTTGATCAATAAAAGGTAAAGGAAAGTGATATTTCCTTGTTGCCTCATTTAATCGACGATAATCTATACATACCCTCCATCCTGTGATGGTCCTTGTTGGTATTAATTCATTTTTCTCGTTAGTTATTACTGTCATACCTCCTTTCTTTGGAACTACTTGAACGGGACTTACCCAAGGACTATCGGAGATTGGGTAAATGAGTCCGGTGTCAAGTAATTTGATGACTTCGTTTTTAACCACTTCTTGGACATTTAGATTTACTCTACGTTGTGGTTGTATTACTGATGTGTAGTCATCATTCATTAAATTTTGTGCGTGCACATGGAAGGACTTATTCCTTTAATATCTACAAGCTTCCAAGCGATCGTGTTTTTGTGTTTTTTTTAAAGTGTGATTAATTTTTTTTTCTAAACCAGATAATTTTGATGAAATAATTACAGGTGATATACCATCTTTGTCGAGAAAAGCATATTCTAAACATTTTGGAAGTTCTTTGAGCTAAAGAGGCGGGTCTTTAGGAGACTCCTTATTTGGTTGCTCGTTTCGGTCAAGAACCACAAAGGTTTGTTCTATGGAGACCTCTTCTTCAACAAAGTGGTCAATTTCTTCTCTTGTATCAGGTGGTTCAGCTTCATCTTCAATTAGGGGTCATCATTACCGAATGGATATTTCATTGAACGCTCAAGATCGACAATTTTTTTGAATGCCCCTAATTGAATAGGTAGATTGTTATACTTCCTATTATTCAAAGCTTCGTGGGTCTTAACAAAAGGTCATCCCAACACTAGTGGAGCGTCATCAATGATGACGAAGTCGGTTGGGATTACCAATTGATTGGACTGGACCAACACATCCTCAACCATCCCTATTGATTTTATTGTTTTCTGGTTAGATAGAAAAATGGGTATTTGAAGTGGGGAAAAATCACCAATACTTAATTTTTCGAAAATGTAATTTGGCATTATATTAACACAAAGATCTTTATCAATTGTAATATTACTAATAAAGGAATTTTGAAAAAAAACATGGAACCGGTGTAATGTTAATTTCAAATGGATCTTCTTTTATTAGCGTAGTTTGATCATTTGTTAACTTAGTGCTTTCCGTTGCGTCAATTTTAGTGTTAGTGTTTAACTCTTTTAAAAACTTAGCATGAGTGGGTACTAAAGAATGATTTTCGAAAGAAGGTGACAAGAGAGTAATTTCTTTAAAATTAGACTCTTCTTGAATTTTAACATTGTTGGACTCACCTTTTTCGTTGTTTAACTCATATGTCGGTTTTCACTTACTTGTTCTTCCATTTTTACCTTTTCAACTATCTCTTCTTTATTACGAGTTAATTCTTCCCTTGCGCGGGATTCCTCTTCCCTTGCTTGGGCTTCTTTTATATAGCGCTCGATAGTTTTAAGGTGTTCTATTATCTTTTCGGCTACAGGTGAAATAGTTGGTGGTTCGTCAAATTGAGTTGAATAAGTATCATCAAAGCTTGAAGTCGGAAGTTCGATCCTTGGTTCCTCATAATACTCATATGAGGTAGATGGTTCACACCATTGTTCCTCATTGTAAGTATATGATGAATAAGGGTCGTAACTTTGTTCTTCATAATACTCATATGAGGTGGGTTGTTCACGCCATGGTTCCTCATAGTAAGCATATGAAGGTGAAGGCTCATATCTTGGTTCCTCAAAGTATGAGTATGAAGGCTCATACCTTGGTTCATCAAAATATGAGTATGAGGGAGAAGGTTCATACCTTGGGTCTTCATAGGATGTATATGAAGTGGACGGCTCATACCTTGGCTCCTCATAGTAGTTGTATGAAGTGGATGGTTTAAAGAGGTCACAATATTGTACCGAATGAGGGTTACCACAAATGGTGCAATAGTCTTCCCTATAATCATCCTCCTCATAGTGGTAGTTGTAATCTCCTGAGTATTGATCCATAGGAATCACGCAGCAGACCACAATAGAGTATCGGGACCAGAAAACAAGAATAAATAGAGGCTGGACACGGCCCCGTGTTCAGTGCGCACGACCCGTGTTCAGGTCCTGTATCTGGGCGTTTTAATAAAAGTGACTGGTTTTGTGCAGCACGTGGGTGTGTTCAGCGAACACGACCCCGTGTTCAGACTCTGTATTAGGGAGTTTTGAAAAAAATGTGCAGCACGGCCCCGTGTTTAGTGAACACGGCCCCGTGTTCAGTCTACTGTAAATGCAAAAACTAACTAAAATGCAGAAAATGTGCGCGCAATTTAAAAAAGGTTTTGAAAAACTGATTAGGCCGTCAATTTTAAGCTTTCTTAAAATCCTTGTGTCCCCGGCAACAGCGCCAAAAATTTGATGCGTGTAGTGTGTTATATATTTTAGCTATATTTTAAGCCCTTTTTAACACTTTAGTCAAGTTTTAAATTTATAAAACACGATATTTTACTAACACTAAACACACATATGGGCAAGTGCACCCATCGTGAGCGTAGTATAGCGTTGGTAAGATATCGAGGTCGTCCAAGGACACAAGAGCTTTTAGTACCGGTTTATCCTCAACGTCTAGTCAAATCAAAAGTTTAGAAAAAGTTTTAAACATGAAAATAAAAACTAAAAAAGCTGAAAAATAAAATAAAATAAAATAAACAGATAGACAAGATGAATCACTTGGATCCGACTCGCCTTTAATGCAACCTTTGATGATTTCCGCACTTTTGCACTTTTTAAGAGATTATCTTAGTTATAGTAGTAGGCCCCTCTTTTGAAGGTGACGTTACCCTCAATCAGTAGTTTGAGTCAGCAAGGATACTGTGACAACCCGTATTTTCGACCCTGGTTGATTACGTAAGGTTACCGGTGATAATAATTATGTGGAAATACGTTTCTTAAACTGGCTTTATCATTGCTCTAAACAATAATAACTGGCGATCGGGCAACGTGCCGTTTAACCGACAACTTGCCAAACGGTATTGATCCGACACCTATTATATATTTTATAGATAACACATACATTTCTTATATTCATTTTAATCGGGTTAATAAATAACTATTCGATATAGTTATTTTATAAATTAACCGAACAAATTATTAAACGAGGCACACGACGTAAAACGGGTTCGTATACACGTTCTACACCGCACCCCCTAACCTACACTAAAAATACCTAACTATTTAAACCCCTTTTCTCCTTCCCCGTTCATTCATTCATCTCACAAACCCTAGGCCCCACACAAATCTTAACATACACACACCTAATGTGCACATTCAGAGAGAGAGACCCGAGATATAGAGATAACTGAAGGAGAGAGAGGGATGAGATGAAGACTGGTGGGTCTCTAGTCACCCACATCAGCCACGCAGTGGTGCATCACTGGCGGTGTTTAGTCGTCGGGCAGAGGGAAAAAGAGAGAACCGATAGAAGGAGGCGGAGTTGTGAGAGAGACAGGACTGGCCGACCATGGTGACGCACGACGGCGGCCATGGCGGCAGTGGAGGCAGCGGTTATGTCACTGTTTTGGGCTGTGGTCTTGGCTCGAGCGAAGGTGGTGGCGCGACGGCAAAGGGAGCCTCGCGGTTTTTCCGGCGACTCGTTTATAGCCCAGATCCGAACTCCAGTTAGTGTTGTTTTTCAGTTTGTTTGTGTCTATTTCATGTAGTTCCTCTCCATTCAAGGTTGGATCTAAAACGTTAGATTTGTTTGTGGCCGTTTTGGGTGGTAAGGGTTTAGGTGGAGACTGAAATGACGATTGCTGGTGGTGGAGACGCCCATCGGCCACCGAACAGCAATGTTGGTGGTGATGGAAGGTTATGCGGTGCACTTAGTGGTGTTTGGAAACTGCTTTTGACGGATTTTAGGCTCGGTCAAGATAAGTCAAAGTTGGTCAACTGTCAGTCAATACTCGAGTCATCGGTCAATGGGTCAGACTTGGGCAACACGTAGTTCGAGGTGGTTCTATGTTGGTTTTGATTGTATCTCGATCTTCTAATGGAATCATGGAAAGGTAGAAACACACGCTTGATTTTTGTATATTCATATATAAGTGTGTTATTTGTAATAATGGAACGTGGAACGAGCTCTAGTGAAACCAATGTAGGATCGATCCGTGACCCAAACGAGTCAATCAGAAGAGTTCTTGTCTGTTTCAGAGGCGGAAACAAAGAAACAGACTTGTAAAACAGCTTGTTTCACTCTTAAACGTCTTGTTTTATTGATATAACAGCAATACAGATCAAACGACGCGTCGGCAGCACTTCGGTACCGGAAATCTCAAAGTTACAAATGATTTCGTTTGGAGGGTATTTATAGGAGATGTGATTCCGTTTGAAAGTGTCAAAGCCCATTTCAAACGGAATTAACAAGGTTAATTTCGTTTAAAAGTGGCAATGTCACTTTCAAGCGGAATTACATGTCTCAAACGAAATTACCTCAAAATCCTTCTATTTTCTCATACAACGTGCCCTGATCTAACAATTCTAATACAAGACTCGATATAAGACGAAGTCGACAGACGTATGTACCAACAGACTCCCCCTCGGATGTTGACGAGTCTTAAGTGTCGAGTCTTCAACGTCTTCAGTCTTTATCAGTCTTCGGGCTTCCAGGATCTCGACCTGGCTCTAGCCTCACTCTAATTCCTTCTTCAAGTAATCTCCCTCTCGGATGATACTCTACCAGCATACTCCCCCTTGAATTGTGCTGGGATCGTAGTCTGGCTTTTACTCTGCTCACATGTTTACAGGATCAGGATCGATTCCTGGCTCACCTGCAAGTTCTCTACCCAAAACATAAATTTTACAATTTTAACAATTTGACAAATTTAAACTCTGTTTACCACTTGTAGACACAAACTGAACACATCATCTTCAAGTATCATACAAAATGATTTAATCATGTTAATCTCTGATGAACCACTTGTATGAATATCATTTTTCAAATCGCACACACTCCCAAACCTGTTCGTCATGTATAGCATTTGGAATTTTGAAAATCAGCTTTTCAACATCAGTTGTCTAAAATCTTTTTGAATTTTTCAAAAATTTATGATAAAACACTCCGAAAATCTTTTTGGATTTTTGATATAAAAGAAATGTAGTAAAGAAATATTTACATACAATATTTTTGTGAGTTTGTGTAAGAGGATCATATCAGTTTTTGAGACAAAACACCAACATTGTTAAGCTTTAATCATTTTAAGTTCTAAACCATCCACTTAGATTGTCAGTATACTGATCCACTTAAATTCTCACACAAAGTTCAACTGTTTCGAGATACGAGATTACTGTTTTAAAGACTTAAACTTATTCGCGTGTCCCACCTCAGAATATACTCCCGTATCCAGATCCCAATATTCAGTCTTACAGGTGAGTATACCTAGATGATATCTGTAAGGGATTAAATTGCGAAGGTCGTGAGAGCTCCGGTCAGAACTTCCGTTCAGCAGAGAGATGACGGCTTCGACTTTTGGTGGGTCCCCTTTAGAGGATCTTTTTTACAACAGCACATGATTAGCATTTTGCAATGATTCATCATTTTTTATGTTGAGGGTAGGCTATATTTCAAGCAAGCGTAAAGTATTCTCCGGGGACTAGGCCATTGCTTCCGCAAAATCAGAAGTCCCCGGATAATACCCCAGATATCACTAAGCATAAAGACCTAGTATCTCAGAAAGAGGGGTCCTTCAAACAAGATTTCGGGGGTTACCCATATATCCGAGAGATGTTACCCACGATATAAGCAAGTTTGATATTTAGGTTTATATCTCGTCACAATCTACTAAATGTGCAAAAACCTACTGGCACATCATCAGTGAGACCGTTTATCACATTTTACTTTCCAATTCTTTAGCATGCTGTGATCGTCCACTGATGTACTATCATTTCCTCTTCTTTGACAACAAAACTCATTTTTGAATTTTATCATGTTTTTTACTTTTTCAAATTTTCAAATGTTTTTGGATTTTCTAAAAATTTCTTACTCCCCCTAAAATTAAAAATCATTTAAGGAAATTTGAAAACAAACTGTACAATCAAATTGACAACTGATATCAAATCACTTCAGATCGCCATCCACTTGGCATAAACAATCAGAACTCCCCCTTTCAACAAACTATTTTCCCATTGTGATTTCAAAACACTTAAGTTTGTTTTAATCAAATGGTTTTTTCCGGAAAATAAGTTTTGTTGATTTTATCACTTGTAAAATTGGGGTTCATCACATTGTTTCTCAATCATTTGTAGTAAAAACAAGTACAACTTAATGTCCTTGATTTACCACTTGTAAGTGAAAACCTTCTTTAACCTCTTGTAGGTTCACTTATCAACTCAAACCACTTGTAAATCAAAATATAACAATATTAACATATCACCTGTAGATTTACCAACCAAACCTATTCAAGAATGATGCCGATTCCTGCTCCACTTTTACCAACCTGGGAGCTCCGGAAAGTCCGGATTTTCAGTTAGGAAGTACTTTCCCCCAAGCCTGACCAGCCTTGGAAGATTCTGGTACACATCTATCCCACCAACATTTTGACTTGTAAAATTCTTTTGCACCTTTCACTTTTCCATCAACCATCTTCCTAAAAATATGTTTAACTTTTCCATTAAACGCCTTTTCAGCATCAAATTCTTTGTTACCAGCAAAAAATTGACATGAAATTTCAGTTTTACCCACTTTCAACTTCAAATTTTCCTTTGACAGTTTTGGAAAATTTTCATCGTTCACCTCTGGAACGGAATTTTCATTCTTCTTCTCAACAAATGACTCCTCTGATTTTATGGAATCAGATTCATTGTCAGAACTACTCTCAGATTTTACAACCCATCTTTGTTTGTTTAAATCAACTTTTCTTTTGTAAAAACGTTTTGAACTTTCACCAACTTCCAAAGTCGATTTATCAACACATTGATTGTTTGTTTCAAAGTTAGAAGAAACTCCCTGTTTTGAATAAGTGAACTCTTGGCAATTCCAAGCAATATATCCAACTTTTTGACACTTAAAACAAGTTCTTCTGTCAACTCTTGGAGCAAATTTCTTCACATTCTTCTTTATTTCAGCAAGAAACTCCTGATTTGACTGTTTCCAGAATGGTTTCTTCTGCTCATCTTCAGAACTTCCTCCTGCAACAAATGTTGTTTTTGATTTATAACTTTTCTCATTTTTATAATTTTCTGAAGAATTAAAACCCAAACCTTTCTTTTTGAAATTACTGTTATGGTTTGGTTTCTTTCGATAACCTGAACCAGAACTGTAACCCCTTTTCTTACTCAATCTCTGTTGAACTCTTGAAGTGTACTTTTTAGGTTTTTCATGAAGATTTAAATCTTTTATTTCAGAAATATTAATTTCAGTTAATTTGAAAACCTGTTTGATCATTTCAGTTTTAACACTTCTTATTGTAAATTCCTCATCAGAATATAATTTGTCTGAATCATTCAAAGTATAAGCCACTTTGATTGGTCTGTCATTCAAATTAGATTTTGATATCAGGAATTCTTTATTGTAAACCCGTTTAACCGGTGAACTCGGACTCTTTTCTGACGAACTCGGACTTTCAGATTTAGACTCCGGTTTTGACTCTTCATCCATATCTAACACCTGATCGACCACTTTCTTTAACAACTCAGACTCATGACCAGTGTCAGATGCTGTGAATATGACATCAATATTGTCTGGTAATTCATCAATGATTTCAGACTTTAGCCTTATTTACACGTTCCTCATTTGGCTTTCTGGGAGAATAACTTTCATGGATCGGGGGCGGACACTTGTTATACTTGACACTTTGTTTCTTACCAACATTTGTGTCTTCCATCTCTTTATCTTTAAACGCTTCAAGACCTGCAACAGTAGGATAAACTCGATCAATCAAATAATCACATGTTGTATAACTCAATAGTAACCTTTTGATTCTTTCACTCTCAATCTTTTCGAGTTCCAATTCTTTCTTCAACTGTGCACAATCTTCAATGTACTCATTAATGACCTTCTGCTTTGTCATTAATGTTGAGTTCATTTTTGTCATTGCATTTTCAATTTCTGAATTCGTTCTTTTCTGACTATCAACTGTTTTGTTCAGCACATCATATGATTCCTTCACATACTTCACATCAGACAGTAAATCTTCTTTAATCTTTTCTAATTCAACAATCTTCTTATCTTTCTCCTCACAAGCTTTGCAAGATTCTAAACACTTCAAACATGGTTTTTCAACTTCAACCACCTTTTCAATTATCTTCTCAATCTCGACAATTTTCTCAACTTCAACGATTTTCTCTATAGTCTTTTCAACCACTGGTTCTTCAGATTCTATTTCAGCTTTATGTCCTTCAGCTTCCTTTGTTGAACTTTCTTCAACTTCTGCTTTCTTAGCTTCTACTTTTGCTTTTTCTTCTGCAGCTTTTCTTGCTTCTGTCTCTTCCCATTCTCTTTTCAATTGAGCAACCCTTTTTTCTTTCAGCATCTCGAACTTTTCTGCAAAAAACAAATTAAAACTATCAGTATCTAAATCTCTTCTAGCTTTTTCAACATATTCTTCTTCATCATCGGTATCTGCATCAACTCCCATGTCACACCCCCAAAATCCACTCGCAGAGTATCACCGCTTGGAGGCGTGACTGACCAGGATCAAGCCACCAATCATATTGAACATTGTAAGTAATAAATAGAAATTCATCCCAACAATACGAAAGGTGTTCAAATCAAAACATAGTTAAGTGTTTAGCGGAAGCATAAATGTGAAAACCCAACATAAGTATTAAGTTCGAAATGTTATAAAGTTTTTAACATGGCACCCACTGTCCATGTCCCACAACGACCGCGCCTCCCTGTGTAAGCTCCATGAGTACCTATCGACCTGCAAGGCATGTAACAACGAGTCAACAACAAAGTTGAGCGAGTTCATAGTTGATTTTTCAGTTATTGAGTTCGTTTCAGAATCATGTGTTACCCAGTATCCTTGTTTCCCAAAACTTTACGATATTTAGTGGGGGCTTCCCATGTTGCATATTACTAGACTAGTTGTATCTATAGGTGTCCTTCCCAATCCGAGGACAGTGATAAGTATGAGGTTACGTAGGTTTTACGTAAGTGCCCTTCCCAATCCGAGGACAATAGTAAGTATAAGTTTACGTAGGTTTTACGTAAGTGCCCTTCCCAATCCGAGGACAGTAGTAAGTATGAGTTTACGTAGGTTTTACGTAAGTGTCCTTCCCAATCCGAGGATGGTGGTAAGTAGTCTAGTAGTGGTAAATGTACAAGTTCTGTCGTAACTATTCAATCCCATTCCCAACCCACCGGGAATCCCATGCCTTAGAAGTGTGAACTCACATTGGTTTGCTCGGTATGCTTAACTACTCGTTTTCCAAATAATCAGTCAAGGCCGGTTGAACGGAACAAAGATTTGATCGATCTTGGATAGCTTCGAGGACACACAGTCGCCGTCAATAGGGAGAGGGAGCTCTAGCGTTTCTAATTGGCCTGATCAATGTCGAGTGTAACAGTTTCACGCAATAAATACCCGTATAAACATACTGGGCCCTTAATGGGCTTCGGCATAACAGTGGGCCGGCGAAACACCTTTTTTCGTCGTGGTGTTTATGACGAAACATACTTGTTTCGTCGAGTTGGTTGGCGGCGAAACATAAGTTTTTTCGTCGAGGTTACTAGGGTACAACATTTTAAGATTCTAACTTCTAAACAGGTTAAGGTTAACAGGTTACCAGTTTAAATCACTAAACATATAACACAATAATCACAATACGTTTTAACATATCACAAACGTGTACGGTTACAAAGCAAACAAGTCGTGTAGACAAACAACTTAAACAATTAACGTGTAATTAATGCGAAGATGGAATCTTGGAAACTCGAGTTGTCACATTATCCCCAACTTGAAAGAAATTTCGTCCCAAAATTTAGCATACGGTTACTGAGGAAGCTAGTTGTGTTGTGTTGTTTCCTGGTTTTCCTGGGGTGTCACATCATCCCCCCGTTGGTTTGGAATTTCGTCCCGAAATTCCGCAGTAGCTTCAGCCTCAGTAGTAGTTGCATTGTTTCCGAATAACTGGGGATACTTGAGTTTCATTTGATCTTCCCGTTCCCAAGTGAACTCTGGGCCACGCCGGGAGTTCCAACGAACTCGAACAAGAGGTATTCTGGTGTGCTTGAGGACCTTAACGTCTCGGTCCGTGATTTCAACTGGTTCCTCGACGAATCGCAACTGATCGTCGATAGTGAGCTCCTTCAGAGGAACTATGAGGGTCTCATCTGACAGACATTTCTTCAGATTTGACACGTGGAATACGTTGTGAACTCCACTGAGTTCTGCTGGTAGGTTCAGTTTGTAGGCCACTTTGCCTATTTTCTCTATGATTTCGAAAGGTCCAACGTATCGTGGGTTAAGTTTGCCTCGTTTACCAAAACGGACTACACCTTTCCAAGGTGAGACTTTGAGTAGCACTCGATCCCCAACCTGGAACTCAAGTGGTTTCCTGCGCTTATCAGCGTAGCTTTTCTAACGGTCACGAGCTCCCGCCATTCGTTGTCGTATCTGTGCATTCCTTTCCGTTGTGTCTACTACCAGTTTTGGACCCGTGATCTGGCTGTCACCAACTTCTGCCCAGCAAAGAGGTGATCGGCATTTACGTCCGTACAATGCCTCGAACGGAGCGGCTTAAATGCTGGTGTGGTAACTGTTGTTATACGAAAACTCCACCAAAGGGAGGTGTTTTTCCCAGCCGTTGCCGAAATCAATTACACATGCACGAAGCATGTCTTCTAGAGTTTGGATGGTGCGTTCAGACTGCCCATCCGTCTGTGGATGATAAGCGGTGTTCATGTCTAAACGAGAGCCAAAAGATTTGTGCATTGCTTGCCACAGTTCAGATGTAAAACGTGCATCACGATCAGATATAATTGAGGTGGGCACCCCTTCCTCGAGACAACTTCCTTAAGGTAAACATCTGCTAAAGTGGAGAACTTATCCGTTTCCTTGATAGCCAAGAAGTGTGAAGACTTTGTGAGTCGATCCACGATCACCCAAATGGTATCATTCCCACGTTGAGATCTAGGTAGGCCAGAAACGAAATCCATGGAAATTTGCTCCCATTTCCATTGTGGTATTTCTGGTTGTTGGAGTAGGCCCGATGGTTTCTGATATTCAGTCTTAACTCTCGCACAAGTCAAACACTTGCTAACGTAAGTTGCTATGTGAGCTTGCATGCTAAGCCACCAATACGTAGTTCTGAGATCGTGGTACATCTTATCCGAACCAGGATGTACCGAGTAACGGGACTTATGTGCTTCATCCATTACAAGTTCTCGTAAATTGCCATAGAGTGGGACCCAGATGCGTCCTGTTACGTAGTAGGCGTCGTCTTCCTTTTGTTCTAACCGTTGCCTTGAGCCGCGTAGGGCTTCAGCCCTGACGTTTTCTGGTTTCAGTGCTTCTGCCTGAGCATCTCATATTTGGGAAGGAAGACTAGATTGAATGGTGAGTTGTAAAGCACGTACGCGTTTAGGTGTAGGATCCTTTCGACTGAGGGCGTCGGCCACAACATTGGCTTTGCCCGGATGGTATTTGATTGCGCATTCATAGTCATTCAATAGCTCGACCCATCGACGTTGCCGCATGTTCAACTCCTTTTGCTTGAAGATATGCTCGAGAATCCTGTGATCGGTGTAAATGGTGCACTTGGTACCGTACAGGTAATGTCTCCATATCTTAAGTGCAAAAACAACAGCTCCCAGCTCCAGATCGTGTGTAGTATAATTTCTTTCATGAATCTTAAGTTGGCGCGAGGCATAAGCAATGACTTTATCCCATTGCATTAACACACAACCAAGACCTTGAATTGACGTGTCACGGTAAACCACGAAATCATCTGTGCCCTCCGGCAATGAAAGAATAGGTGCGCTACAAAGTCTACTCTTCAAATGTTGGAACGCTGATTCTTGAGCATCACCCCAACGATAGGTGATACCCTTCTGAGTTAGCAAAGTAAGCGGCTGCGCAATCTTCGAGAAGTCTTTGATGAACCTTCTGTAGTAGCCCGCCAAACCTAAGAATTGGCAGATTTCTGTTGGTGTATGGGGTGCAGGCCAGTTCTTGATCGAGTCTACCTTGGATGGATCAACATGAATCCCATCCTTGCTTACCACGTGGCCTAGAAAGTGGACTTCACGAAGCCAAAAGTCGCATTTCGAAAACTTAGCGTACAACTGTTCTGTTCGAAGGAGTTCTAAAATAAGCCGTAGATGATGCTCATGTTCCTCCTGACTCTTAGAATAGATCAGGATGTCATCGATGAATATAATAACAAACTTATCTAGGTTGGGCTTGCACACCCTGTTCATAAGATCCATGAAAACCGCAGGTGCGTTTGTTAACCCGAATGGCATGACTAGAAACTCGTAGTGGCCGTAGCGAGTTCTAAATGCTGTTTTGGAGATGTCCTCGTCTCGGACTCTCAGTTGATGATAGCCCGATCTCAGATCAATCTTGGAGTAGTAGCTCGACCCTTGCAGCTAGTCGAATAAGTCATCAATGCATGGGAGAGGATAGCGATTCTTCACGGTCACCTTGTTAAGCTCACGGTAGTCAATGCACATCCTGAAAGTACCATCTTTCTTCTTTACAAATAATACTGGTGCTCCCAGGGCGAAGAGCTAGGACATATGAAACCCTTGTCCAAGAGCTCTTGCAGTTGTGTAGATAGTTCTTCCAATTCTGATGGAGCTAAGTGGTACGGTGCACGGGCTATTGGTGCTGCTTCAGGAGCTAGCTCGATTTGAAATTCGACATGGCAATGAGGCGGTAGATCAGGTAATTCATCAGGAAACACTTGAGGAAAGTCGCGTACAACTGGGATATCCTCTATTTTCTTCTCTTTCGATGATGCGTCAGTAACAAGTGCTAAAATAGCAGTGTGGCCCTTTCGCAAACACTTCTGGGCCTTAAGGAAATAGATGATACCTACAACTGCACCACTCTTTTCACCATGAATCACTAAAGGTTCTTCACTAGAACGAGGAATGCGGACGATCTTCTCCTTGCAAAGGATCTCTGCTCGATGTTGCGATAACCAATCCGTACCAACAACAATGCCGAAACTACCCAAAACAATAGGAATGAGGTCGATAGAGAAGGTTTGACCAGCTAAGATGAGGTTACAACCCCTAACTATGTGTGTGGCTTCAAGACTTTTACCTTTTGCTAGCTCTACCATGTGCTTGGTGTTCAAAAGTGTTGGGGTACGTTTAAGCATTTGACTAACTTTTAGGGACACATAACTGGTATTGGCACCCGAATCAAATAAAACATTAACATAAAAGTCATCCAGTAGAAACTTACCCATCACGACGTTGGGATCATTCCTAGCATCACCCTGACCAATCATGAACACGCGGCCCCGGGCGCCATTGTCTCCATTGTTTCCCCCGTTGTTACCCCCATTGTTGTTTCCGTTCCCTTGGTTATTGTTCTAATTCTGATTTTGATTTAACTGCGGGCAGTGTCTCTTGAAGTGACCTTCAGCGCCACACTGATAGCATCCCCTGTTGTTGTTGCTGATTCTGCGGTGCTTGATGTTGCTGCTGACGATTCTGATTTGCAGGCCGTGAGCTCCTGCAATCCTTGGCTTCATGACCCATCTTGAGACACCTCTGACAACGTCCCTTGTTGCACTGACCACTGTGGTACCTGTTGCATTTGTTGCACTTTGGGTGGTTTCCTCGATATCCACCCTGCCCTTGACTACCAGAAGATTGCTGACCAGGACTCTGGTAGTCATCAATCTTTCGCTGCTGCGCCTGGGACTGAACTGTAGTCGAACCCTTGCTGGAGGCTCCGTCCCACTTTCGCTTGTTGTCACTGGGTATAGCAGAAGTAGTAGTAGTGGTAGTAGCACCGATACGCTTAGGCAGCTTGTTCTGTTCCACTGCCTGGTCTGTGAGACGATCAGCAAGATGAGTAACATCTTGGATGGTAGCAAGGTTAGCAGCAGTCACATGGCTTTGAATCTCTGGTACTAAGCCTTTGAGGTACAGCTCGATACGCTTGATGGGAGGATCCACCATAGTTGGACATAACACTCCCAGTTCGTTGGATCGCTTCGTATACGCCTCTTTCTCTGACCCTGTCATCTTCAGGTTAAAGAACTCCACTTCCAGCTTGTGGATGTCATCACGATTACAGTATTCTCGCTTGATCAGTTCCTTGAAGTCGTTCCATGGGGTGGCGTTTGCAGCTGCCAGCCCTAACATTTGAACTTGCGCGTTCCACCAAGTCAATGCAACGCCTTCGAGGGTACCAGTGGCATACTTCACCCCACGAGCCTCAGGGCATTCACACATTTCGAAGACCGATTCGAGCTTCTCGAACCAGTGGAGGAGTCCAACGGCCCCTTCAGTGCCACTAAAAGTAATAGGACGACAGTCCATAAAAGTCTTGAACGTGCACACAGGCGGCTGAGCATGCTGACCTGTTGCGTGTACAAGAATAAGACAGAGTTAAACACAAGAATTGGTTTATGAGGGTAGGATCTAAAGATCCTAGAGTGAGTTGCGACTGCAGGGTATACCTCCTGCCTGGGCAGCTGCGAGTGCTGCAGTAACTTGTTCAGTGATCAAAGCCGCCAACTGGGCTTGAGTTAGGTTAACGCGTCCACTCATGATCTTCATATCAAAGGAAACATAAGTGAGAGAGGTTCGCGAAAGTGTGATGACAGAAGAGAGTAAGCACACATGTGTTTTCAAACAATAGTTGTTACGTTCATCTAAGCATACCATAAGTAAAGTTCTATGTAACTAGCAAGTAGGCAATATAAACATAAACCATATCACCTATAGTGTTGAGCCTTGCACGTGGAGTAAAGCGTCGTTGTGGATCGTTGAGCATTGTACAGGTTATAGTCTGGTTTTAACGAAAACTTTTTCCCTTATTAAAACCAAGTTCACTATAACCAATGGCTCTGATACCAATCTGTCACACACCCAAAATCCACTCGCGGAGTATCACCGCTTGGAGGCGTGACTGACCAGGATCAAGCCACCAATCATATTGAACATTGTAAGTAATAAATAGAAATTCATCCCAACAATACGAAAGGTGTTCAAATCAAAACATAGTTAAGTGTTTAGCGGAAGCATAAATGTGAAAACCCAACATAAGTATTAAGTTCGAAATGTTATAAAGTTTTTAACATGGCACCCACTGTCCATGTCCCACAACGACCGCGCCTCCCTGTGCAAGCTCCATGAGTACCTATCGACCTGCAAGGCATGTAACAACGAGTCAACAACAAAGTTGAGCGAGTTCATAGTTGATTTTTC
Source organism: Helianthus tuberosus (assembly GCA_030545235.1). Lineage (NCBI taxonomy): Eukaryota > Viridiplantae > Streptophyta > Magnoliopsida > Asterales > Asteraceae > Helianthus > Helianthus tuberosus. Next base: position 18,765 of record JARYGA010034265.1, on the reverse strand, counting down.
AGTTATTGAGTTCGTTTCAGAATCATGTGTTACCCAGTATCCTTGTTTCCCAAAACTTTACGATATTTAGTGGGGGCTTCCCATGTTGCATATTACTAGACTAGTTGTATCTATAGGTGTCCTTCCCAATCCGAGGACAGTGATAAGTATGAGGTTATGTAGGTTTTACATAAGTGCCCTTCCCAATCCGAGGACAGTAGTAAGTATGAGTTTACGTAGGTTTTACGTAAGTGCCCTTCCCAATCTGAGGACAATAGTAAGTATAAGTTTACGTAGGTTTTACGTAAGTGCCCTTCCCAATCCGAGGACAGTAGTAAGTATGAGTTTACGTAGGTTTTACGTAAGTGTCCTTCCCAATCCGAGGATGGTGGTAAGTAGTCTAGTAGTGGTAAATGTACAAGTTCTGTCGTAACTATTCAATCCCATTCCCAACCCACCAGGAATCCCATGTCTTAGAAGTGTGAACTCACCTTGGTTTGCTCGGTATGCTTAACTACTCGTTTTCCAAATAATCAGTCAAGGCCGGTTGAACGGAACAAAGATTTGATCGATCTTAGATAGCTTCGAGGACACACAGTCGCCGTCAATAGGGAGAGGGAGCTCTAGGGTTTCTAATTGGCCTGATCAATGTCGAGTGTAACAGTTTCACGCAATAAATACCCGTATAAACATACTGGGCCCTTAATGGGCTTCGGCGTAACAGTGGGCCGGCGAAACACCTTTTTTCGTCGTGGTGTTTATGACGAAACATACTTGTTTCGTCGAGTTGGTTGGCGGCGAAACATAAGTTTTTTCGTCGAGGTTACTAGGGTACAACATTTTAAGATTCTAACTTCTAAACAGGTTAAGGTTAACAGGTTACCAGTTTAAATAACTAAACATATAACACAATAATCACAATACGTTTTAACATATCACAAACGTGTACGGTTACAAAGCAAACAAGTCGTGTAGACAAACAACTTAAACAATTAACGTGTAATTAATGCGAAGATGGAATCTTGGAAACTCGAGTTGTCACATTATCCCCAACTTGAAAGAAATTTTGTCCCGAAATTTAGCATACGGTTACTGAGGAAGCTAGTTGTGTTGTGTTGTTTCCTGGTTTTCCTGGGGTGTCACATCATCCCCCCGTTGAGTAGCCAAGGCCAAAAGCATTTGATTAAAACCGGTAGTTCCTCAAAGCGTTAATAAATAAGCACAAAACACGTAATTCACATAAAAGCGACGAAAATTGAAACACATAAAATCGAGAATAGATTGTCTGCGGCTCGTAGACTTCGACTGACCAAAGTGGTTCGACTATTCACAAGGATCCGGTGTGCACAATTACCTTCAGGACTATGCCTTTGCCTCGATTCTTGGGCGTTGGCGCAATTCCCATTGGTTATATTGTGTCTTCAGATCGTTGGAGTCCATCGAAACTTTGGTGGGAGTTTTGTATAAAAGAAGGACAAGTCGTCAAGGTTAGGGTTTCACCCCTATCTCACAACTTCGTCCTTGTTCTTAATAAAATTGAGGAGATTATTCATCAAAATATGGACTTCACTCCTAATTTGGTATGATTCCCCTCGTTTGTGGCTAAAACGTAAGTGATTAGGCAACTTTAGTCGAGAGTTTGCGGTTTTCACACCTATTCTCAGCCTCATTACCCATTCATAACTTGAAAATTCGAGTGTAGTGGTGGTGTAGGTAGATGAAAATAGTGAGGAGTAAGCTTGTATACTATCTGACGTGTGCGTATATATACATAATATTTTGCAATGAATTACACACGATTGGGTTTTAAATTTATAAAAGTGATTATTACTTTTACATCAAAACACACACGAAAGAGGCAAGTGTACCCCGTCATATATGTAATAAAGTATCGGTAAGAACCAAGTATCGATCCAAGGAAATGGGCGGAGAAATAATACTAGACCTTTGTCACTAAACTACCGGTAAAAACATAGGTTTGGTTGATTTAAACTAAACTAAAGTAAACATAACCAAATACATAATAAAAACATAATAGATAGTAGATAAAAAGCCTTGCTAAATACACAACCACAGCATGTCAACTAAGTCAGTTTTGGCACTAGAAGCATTCGGTCAATTTTCCAATTTAAGACAATTAGTATCCCTTTCGGGAATCCTAACATGACAATCATTCGGAAAGCTAAAACGATAAACACACTTTAACCACCTAAAATTGTTCTTTAACGTGCAATTGATAAATGTCTATGAAAATCTCTTAAAAATAAGTTAGTCAGCCGTTAGGATTGTTCTAACCTCACTTAAACAAGGAAAGCGACACCGATAAACACAATGCAACCACCGAGATAAGCATAAACTAGATTAAATCACAACCGAGTTCATTTTACAAATCTTACACAATAATTCACTAAGATAGCAATTTTGGCCTAAACTACTAACTAAGCTAACAAATCATGGCAAGAATTTATAACGACACCATCTAACCCGTTTAGGTCCTTCCGTGACGGCAAGCTCTCTTGATTAACAATAATTACATTTTATTAAATCACTAACCATTTCTAGTATCATGATGCACACATTTAAACCAAGCTAAACTAGTTAACCAAGTTCAAAGTTTACTAATACAAGATTAATTAAGCTTCATTTTTCAACTATCTTAACTAACCAAGCACCAATCATCCAACATAATTATTTATAATCAAGAGTTCAATATCAATAACAAGGTTGCAAACTAATCATCAAAGATTAACATAGAAAATACTTCAAATGTCATTACAAACAAAGTTTAACAAACTAATGGTTATAATCTAGCAAGGGATTGTTGTTGTTTTTGCCCAAAGGCTACAATAAAACATAAATCATAATCTAAGTACTTGAAAGATTAACAAAAACTTGGAAAGATTAGAAAATCAAACCATAAACAAGTACTAGACTAAGGATCCGGGTAGTAATCGAGCTAATCGGGATAATGTGGCTTGAATCCGGGTGAAAGCTAATGCCTCCGGAGCCTGAAAATCGCCTGAGAGCTCTCCAAAAATCCAGAATGTCGAGCAGAAAGTTTCTGCTGTGTTTTTATACTTTTTTGCTGTTGCACGGTCGTTCCCCATATGGAACGACCGTTCACTTTATTGAATTATTGATGATGGGTCGCCATACTGCATACGTCATCGGATCGTTGACCAGATCTGAAATTGCACGGTCGTTCTTCGGGACGGAACGACCGTTCAGTTCCGAGCTACATGTTGCACGCCAAGTCGCACCGACCGTTCAGTTCCGAGATGATCATCGATGTCGGAGATGCACGACCGTGCATCAGGTGGAACGACCGTTCCACAGGCCCAGTTCAGAATCCTTAACAGAATATCCGCAGCTTCTTCGTTTCGTCCGGAAAGTCCTCGTTTTTGCTATCATCTTGTCTGAAATGCAGTTTTAGGCCTGTAAACACAAATGTAGATAAATAAGTATCCGAACGACGGTTTTACGGCCAAAAACGCATAAAATAGGGGTAAAACGGGGGACTAAAATATGTGTAAATTAGAGTGTATCACTATCCAGTAAGGATGTAATCGAGTCGGTCTGCTGGTTCCTGACTATAGACTAGGTCTCTAAGACTTCGACCCGGACTAGGTCGAGTCTTGCCTAATTCCCTATAGTTATGGCTCTGATACCAATCTGTCACACCCCAACCGATGGCGGAATCATCGGGGCGTGGCACTGAGCGAAACAGATTGTCCAGAAGTTTCCATAACAACTATCATTACCATTTAATTAAATAATACATCCCATACCATATCTCAAACTGTTAAATAGTTATTACAGACAAGCATCAAGACAAATATTCTGTTCCGACAACTCAGATTTAAACATAACAATTTATTCGTTGGTTTCTAGGACTCCAGTTCTTAGCTTCAAGTTCATCACAGCACAAAGAGCATAAAAGCAACCTAAGCACCTGTCACATACGTTAAAATAAAGTCAATACATAAAATGTAAAGGTGAGCATACCAGTTTGATAATAGCATATAGAGTTCGAATTCGTTTACGCATAACCAGCACGTACACATAGTGAAATGAAGCACGTTAGTTATCGACATAGATCCATCGATACCAATGACTGCGGGTTGACTGCCCGAGGCAGTTCGCAATACATGATTACCACCGTAATCCATGCAAGTAAAAGATCCTTAACAACCCCCGTGTGAACGGGTGCTGAGTCCAAACTATAGTACTATCGTTGCTAAGGCAGGTAGACAGCATTCCATGTGTAAACATAACAAACAAGCATTCATAAGCCACGTATAACATGCATAAATGGTTTAGCGTTAAAATAGCTTGAGTAGTGTGATTGTTGTAGTTTGAATATTCGTAACGTATGTAACACCCAAAAGTGCTAAAAGCAAAAAGGGTTCGAGTATACTCACAGTGATTTATGGATTGAAGGGAGCGCTTAGCGAGTACGGTTAGCCTGAATAGATGTGATAACGTAACGATAAGTGGCGTGTAAAAACAGTACGAAGTGAGAGTGGGTAGAGTGACTGGTCGTGCGGATTTGTAATCCGTGCGAGTGGTAATCCGTCCGGATTAGTCGCTCGTGCGGATTGTTATCCGTGCGGACAAGTTATTCGTGCGGACAAGTAATCCGTGCGGATTACACTTCGTCCAGACGAGTCACCCGTGCGGATATCATGTTCGTGCGGGTAACTATTCGAGTGGATTGTTTCTTCCTAAGTTAAGGATGTGTTTGTGTATGATGGCTTGTGCTTTGGAGTTTTCGTTGTAGCATTTAGAAAACATATAAGTATCTCTACCTTTCAAGCCGGTCACGCGGACAACAATCCGTCCGGATGGTGATCCGTGCGGACACGTCTCTGAGGCTGAGTCATTTGATAAAGTTTGTGGAATCCGTCCGGATGGTAATCCGTGTGGATAGTGGTAATCCGTCCGGATTGTTGTTCGTGCGGACGGACAATTCGTCCGGATAGTCTGTCCGTGCGGATGAACATTGTTTGAATTTATTCAAGGTCTTAGTATCTCATGATCCGAAGAGTAATCCATTCAGAGGTCGTCCGTCTGGATTGTCCATTCGTCGATACTCAAACCTTGCTTTTGAAAGTGGGTCCCAAGTGTAGTTCGTCCGGGTGACAACCCGTCCGGATCGTCTGTCCGTGCGGACCACTTGTCCGTGCGGACAACTTGTCCGTTCGGACAGTCTCTCGTCTGGCTGTTCCGTTCGTCTACTCTTGGTTTCTGTTGTCGTTTATCGAGACGTTCTGATTGCGTGGCAACCACTTGGAATTGTATTCTTACTCGCATGACTAAGCCGGCCAGGAACCTCCCTAACTCGACCTATCGGCGGCTCAGAACGGACATTCCGGTTTGTCTCGTAATCAGGTGTCTTGTGGGTAGAATCCAGATCTAGGACTAGCGCATCACTATTATCGAGTAGAAGACTAGAACCGATCAGATTCGTACCGATTCTAAGGGTAAAAGAAGGAGGGAACTTGAGTTTATTTCTTTCAACCCTTTTATCCTTTGAAAAGTTTAGATTTAGGTGATGTTGTTGTGAAATCTTATGGAAATCGTTCAGATCTGAGTTATTCTTGGTGGAATGGGGTCAAGCTTGAAGTTCATGAGAACTTCATGATGACGTCGCCCGAGAATACCTCAAATCTTGATGGTTTCACGGTTGAAAGTTGAGATTTGAAAGATGGAAAGGTGTAGATTTGTGTAGTGATCAAGAATATACAAGAATTAGTGCAAGATCTTACCTGGATTGAGAGAAATCTGAGAAAAGGTGAAGAATGCGTGCGGTTCGGACGTCACTTGCCAAAAGTGGAAAATTTGGAGAGTGACCCGTGTATTTATAGGATGCCAAAAAGGGAAAAGGGTAATCCGTGCGGATAGCACGTTACCCGGATTGGGTTATCCGTCCGGATTGGTCATCCGTCCGGATTGGCAATCCGTGCGGATTGACAATCCGTGCGGATTGACCATCCGTTCGGATGTCACCTGATTTGGTGCGTTCGGTGCGATGACGCTTCGGCTTCGGTTTTCGAGCAAATAGATAGGGTTTCCTAGTCAAATTACTTTTAGTCCCAACTACTTTGTTTACGACAAGGTTCGACTTGGGGTTCGGGTTCGAGTTCGATTGTATCCGAGTTTGACTTCGAGTTTCGATCGAGTTCGCTTGATTATCACAACATAACATAAAGTAACATGCACATGTAACACGTAAGGCACACGCACACGTATAATCAACAAGTAAAATACATAGTTCGAGTTGCAATTCGGGGTCGACTCGTTTAGCATAGCTTGATTATTAGTTGATTAACTTTATCGCATTGTTACTTCCTATCTTTCACAGTCGTAGGTCGATTTGAGTACGATTAACACGATTCGATTATTGCAAAGAACGACACTTACTCCACATAATATAAATAAAATAAAAACATTTCTACGAGTCAAGTCGCGCGAAATCGGTCGTTGACTTTGACCTTGACTTTGACTTTCACTCGTGAAAACACGGGGTGTTACAGCCTCCCCTTGTTTAGGGAATTTCGTCCCGAAATTAAGCTGAAAGCCGTAACTAGGTCGTGATTCACGTGTGGGAGTTCTTCGTTTGGACCGATTTTGACTCGCGTAACGTGCGGAATCCGTGCATGATCGTGACCAAACACAATCGTAACGGAGTTGAAACTGGGCCTACAGGTGGTATCTAGGCAGGTTCTCGATTGCACTGATCAAACAACTAGATTCGTACAGAAATTGATCAGATTCAGAGTCGATTTCACTCAGATTTGTCAAATTTCTTCCCTTTTTCATATTCATCACGTTTTTATCTGAAAATCGCCAAATTAAACGACTTTTTACGGATAAAAATTGCTGATTTTTGGATATGTTGTGCGAAATACATTGATCTACAAGCCTACAAAGTTTCAGATCTTAATTCGAAGCCGTTTGAGAGAAATCTGCGTTTTTGTGGTTCGCATCTCTAATTAAACAACTGCGGGTACTTGGCCTTCATGTCGCTTTCGAGTTCCCAAGTGAACTCTGCGCCTCGCTTGCCTTCCCATCGGACCTTCACAATAGGAATGCGTGAGCGCCTGAGCTGCTTGGTTTGGCGATCCATGATTTCGACAGGCTTTTCCACGAAGTGTAATGTTTCGTTCACTTGCAGATCGTCTAGAGAGACATGTAAATCGTGGTCGGCGATGCACTTCCGAAGGTTTGACACGTGGAAAGTCGGGTGGACATTACTAAGTTCCTCCGGTAATTCGAGTTTGTTGGCGACTTTTCCGATCCTTTCCAGAATCTTAAAAGGTCCAACATATCGAGGCGCGAGTTTTCCCTTTTTGCCGAATCGGACTACACCCTTCCAAGGTGATACCTTTAGGAGAACGTAGTCACCCACGCCAAATTCCCGGGGCTTGCGCTTTTTATCGGCGTAAAATTTCTGTCTATCCCGAGCTTTCGCTAAGTTGTGTCGAATCTGGAAAACTTTGTCTGTCGTTTCTTGTAGCAGCTCCGGACCGGTTAGTTGCGAGTGACCGATCTCGTGCCACACAATAGGCGATCGACATCTTCTTTCATATAACGCCTCGAAAGGTGCCATCTGGATGCTAGCCTGGTAGGTGTTGTTATACGAGAATTCGACCAACGGTAGGTGTCTATCCCAATTACCACCGAAGTCTAGAACACACGAACGGAGCATGTCTTCAAGAGTACGAATCGTTCTTTCAGTCTGACCGTCGGTTTGTGGGTGGAACGCAGTACTTAGATTAAGCGTTGTACCGAGTGCCGTTTGAAATGTTTCCCACAATCGTGAAGTAAACCGAGCATCACGATCAGAGATGATGTCACGAGGTGTCCCATGTCTACAAATGATCTCGTCGGTGTAGATTCGGGCTAATCGTTCCACCTTGTAGTCTTCTCGTATTGGCAGGAAGTGAGCTGATTTAGTCAAACGGTCAACAACAACCCAAATGCTGTCGTGACCTGATGACGTGGTTGGAAGCTTGGTTACGAAATCCATAGCTATACTCTCCCACTTCCACATGGGGATTGGTGGTTGTTCGAGCAAGCCAGAGGGTCTTTGATGTTCAGCCTTGATCCTAGCACAGGTTAGGCATTTTCCGACGTAGAGAGCGATATCCCTTTTCATACCCGGCCACCAGTACCTATAGCGAAGATCCTGATACATCTTGTCAGCTCCGGGATGAATGGAATAGCGGGATTTATGGGCTTCGTCCATGATAATCTGTCGTAAATCGGTTCGCTTGGGAATCCAAATCCGGTCTAAAAAGTGGAATATCCCGTTCGATTTGCTCACCAGTTGGGCTCCATTGTGGTAGATTCGTTCTTTCTTCAAAGTGCGTTCGTTGAAACACGCATGCTGGGTGTCGTGGATGAGAGTTTCGAGGTTGTGCTGGGCTTGAACATTACGAATGCTAAGCAGATAGCTCCGTCTGCTAAGGGCGTCGGCAACAACATTCGCTTTGCCTGGGTGATAACGAATCTCACAGTCGTAATCGTTGAGAAGTTCTACCCATCGGCGTTGACGCATGTTTAGTTCCTTCTGATTAAAGATGTGTTGTAGGCTCCTATGATCGGTGAAGATCGTACACTTAGTACCATACAGGTAGTGTCGCCAAATCTTTAATGCAAAAACAACCGCGCCTAGCTCGAGATCATGGGTTGTATAGTTCTTCTCGGGAATTTTGAGCTGACGAGATGCGTAAGCTATGACCTTGTCCCGTTGCATGAGGACACAACCAAGACCAAGGTTAGAAGCATCACAGTAGACAATGAAATCATTGTTTCCATCGGGTAGTGTGAGAACAGGAGCATTGCAGAGCATATGTTTGAGGGTTCGAAAGGCAGACTCTTGTTTGGTTCCCCAGACAAAAGGCTGGTCCTTATGCGTGAGAGAGGTAAGTGGTACAGCAATCTTCGAGAACCCTTTGATAAATCGTCGATAATAGCCTGCCAGCCCGAGAAATGAGCGGACTTCGGACGGGTTCTTAGACGTAACCCAGCTCTTAACAGCTTCAATCTTCGCAGGATCGACGTGAATACCCTGACTATTTACAATGTGACCCAGAAACTGAACCTCCCCCAACCAAAATTCGCACTTGGAGAATTTGGCGTAGAGTTGGTTCCCCTGGAGTAACTCGAGAACCAAACGTAGATGTTGCGCGTGTTCGGCTCTCGACTTGGAATAGATCAAGACATCGTCGATGAATACGATGACGAAACGGTCGAGATATGGTTTACACACGCGATTCATCAGATCCATAAAAACTGCGGGTGCGTTTGTTAGGCCAAACGGCATGACAACGAATTCGTAATGGCCGTAACGAGTACGAAACACGGTTTTGGGTATATCCTCTTCTTGTATACGCAGCTGATGATATCCGGAACGTAGATCGATCTTCGAGAAACACATAGCGCCTTGTAGCTGGTCAAACAAATCGTCGATTCGAGGCAGAGGATAGCGGTTCTTGATAGTCAACTTATTCAATTCCCGGTAGTCGATGTACATCCGGAACGACCCATCCTTCTTTTTGACGAAGAGGACTGGTGCGCCCCAAGGAGAGGTGCTCGGGCGAATGAAGCCGTTCTCAAGTAATTCCTGGAGTTGGGTTGAGAGTTCGCGCATTTCGGACGGCGCGAGTCGATAAGGAGCTCTGGCGGTAGGATTAGCTCCAGGAATGAGATCAATGCGAAAATCAATATCGCGTTTTGGAGGTAGTCCGGGAAGGTCCTCTGGAAAAACTTGAGGGAATTCCCGAACCACAGGAACATCTTTTACTTCCTTCTTCTCTTTCTTTTCCTTCTTCGCTGCTACAACGTTAGCCAAGAAAGCCATGTATTCCTTGCGGAGGTACTTGCTAGCTTGTAGGCATGACATAAGCTTGAGCCCCTTTGAAGTAGTATCGCCATAAACACATAATAAATCACCATTCGCGAGCGAGAAACGAATCATTTTATCGAAGCACACAACTTCGGCATGGTTCTCTCGAAGAAAATCCATGCCTACTATGATATCAAAGCTTCCGAGTTGCATTGGAATAAGGTCGATCGAGAAGATGTGATTGTTAAGCTCAAGAGTACAATCACGGATAACGGAATTAACAGCGACGGTTCTTCCGGTAGCGACTTCAACTTCGAATGCCGAGGAGAGTTTGGAACGTCTACGACTAAGGAGTTTCTCAAATTCGAACGACACAAAGCAATTATCCGCTCCAGTATCAAACAAACATGAAGCATAAATACCATTCACAAGGAACGTACCATTGACCACGTTGTTGTCGGCCTGGGCTTGGCGCACGTTAAGATTGAAAGTTCTGGCGCGTGCGGCCTGTTGTTGTTGTTGCTGTTGTTGTTGCTGCTGTGGCTGCGGCTGTTGCGGTTCTTGTTTCACCACCCTGTTCGGGCACATGTTGGCGAAATGATTCGGGTCGCCACACGTGAAGCAGGCTCTGGCCTTGACTGCGGGTGCCGGAGGAGCTTGTTGACCCTGTGGGGCAGTGAGTAGAGCTTGATTGGCAGGAGCTTGACGAATACAGCAGTTGGCGGTAAAGTGGCCGTACACGTTGCAGTGAGCACAAAAGCGGCATTGGATAGCAGTCGGGTGATGATAGGTGCAGGTAGGGCAGAGTGGGTGTGGCCCAGTATATGCACGTTTTGCGGGCGGTGCATTGGCCACAGGCGCTGCCACTTGACGTTGTTGAGCGGGTACGGTTTGAACCGGTGTAGCAGTGATCGCACAATTCTTGCTGGTGGAGTTGTTCTTTCTCTTGTTCTTTCTCTTGCTGCTGGATGAGGTAGGTTCGACAGTTGGTGCGGTAGCGGTAGCTTGATGCAGATGCTTGGAGGTTTTATCCCACACCCCAGCCTTAACCCTTTTGTCATTGATTTCAGCGGCTAGCAGATAGGTTTCCTCGATCGTGGTAGTCTTAGCCGCTTGCACGAAATCAGCAACGCAGTCGGGCAAAGCTCGGATGTACTTCTTGATGGTTATCTCAGGAGTCTTGACCTGGTCGGGACAGATAATGCTGAGCTGTTTGAAGCGAGCAGTGTCTCCAGCATTGTCTCCATCCTTCTGATGTATGTGCCAGAATTCATCCTCGAGCTTTTGACGTTCGTGAGGAGGGCAGAATTCCTCTATCATGACTTCCTTGAGCTCGTCCCACGACAGACCGTAGGCTGCATCATTCCCTCGCTTGTTCCTCTCGGCCGTCCACCAGTCTAGAGCACGGGACTGAAAGACGCCGGTAGCGTTCAGAGTTCGAAGGTCATTAGGGCAACCACTTTGTCGCAGAGTAACCTCGATAGAGTCAAACCAGTGGAATAGTGCAGTAGGACCTCCTTCGCCCGTGAATTCTTTCGGCCCACACGACTTGAATTGCTTAAAACTGAAAGGCCTCGCGTTGGCTTTGGGAGCTTCGATCCTCGATTCCTCGGATGATTTACTAGCATTCTCATACGCATCACTCACGGCTTTTGCCACACTTTTCGCGATAATAGAAGCAAGGCGTCTATCCCTCTTTTCTTGACGAGAGAGTGGATGACGAGATCCAGACGACATTGTCTGCAATAGACATCGCCACGGAACTCAACACATGTATTCGAATCTCACCTCACACGTCTACTACTACTAAAGCTCAGTAACACGTACCATGTAAACGCATATAGTCACAAAATCACAGAATTACACAAAATCACATAAGCACATAGGGCACATAGTCACAACATTCCTAAACACGTAAGCACGTTAGCAAGAAACACATACGCCTTAGTCACTAGAGGTATATAGGAACATAAGAACATTCTGCATGCCTCTATTGTCGATTTGTTAACGATGTGCTGTGTGAGTAGCCAAGGCCAAAAGCATTTGATTAAAACCGGTAGTTCCTCAAAGCGTTAATAAATAAGCACAAAACACGTAATTCACATAAAAGCGACGAAAATTGAAACACATAAAATCGAGAATAGATTGTCTGCGGCTAGTAGACTTCGACTGACCAAAGTGGTTCGACTATTCACAAGGATCCGGTGTGCACAATTACCTTCAGGACTATGCCTTTGCCTCGATTCTTGGGCGTTGGCGCAATTCCCATTGGTTATATTGTGTCTTCAGATCGTTGGAGTCCATCGAAACTTTGGTGGGAGTTTTGTATAAAAGTAGGACAAGTCGTCAAGGTTAGGGTTTCACCCCTATCTCACAACTTCGTCCTTGTTCTTAATAAAATTGAGGAGATTATTCATCAAAATATGGACTTCACTCCTAATTTGGTATGATTCCCCTCGTTTGTGGCTAAAACGCAAGTGATTAGGCAACTTTAGTCGAGAGTTTGCGGTTTTCACACCTATTCTCAGCCTCATTACCCATTCATAACTTGAAAATTCGAGTGTAGTGGTGGTGTAGGTAGATGAAAATAGTGAGGAGTAAGCTCGTATACTATCCATTAAGGATGTAATCAAGTCGGTCTGCTGGTTCCTGACTATAGACTAGGTCTCTAAGACTTCGACCCGGACTAGGTCGAGTCTTGCCTAATTCCCTATAGTTATGGCTCTGATACCAATCTGTCACACCCCAACCGATGGTGGAATCATCGGGGCGTGGCACTGAGCGAAACAGATTGTCCAGAAGTTTCCATAACAACTATCATTACCATTTAATTAAATAATACGTCCCATACCGTATCTCAAACTGTTAAATAGTTATTACAGACAAGCATCAAGACAAATATTCTGTTCCGACAACTCAGATTTAAACATAACAATTTATTCGTTGGTTTCTAGGACTCCAGTTCCTAGCTTCAAGTTCATCACAGCACAAAGAGCATAAAAGCAACCTAAGCACCTGTCACATACGTTAAAATAAAGTCAATACATAAAATGTAAAGGTGAGCATACCAGTTTGATAATAGCATATAGAGTTCAAATTCGTTTACGCATAACCAGCACGTACACATAGTGAAATGAAGCACGTTAGTTATCGACATAGATCCATCGATACCAATGACTGCGGGTTGACTGCCCGAGGCAGTTCGCAATACATGATTACCACCGTAATCCATGCAAGTAAAAGATCCTTAACAACCCCCGTGTGAACGGGTGCTGAGTCCAAACTATAGTACTATCGTTGCTAAGGCAGGTAGACAGCATTCCATGTGTAAACATAACAAACAAGCATTCATAAGCCACGTATAACATGCATAAATGGTTTAGCGTTAAAATAGCTTGAGTAGTGTGATTGTTGTAGTTTGAATATTCGTAACGTATGTAACACCCAAAAGTGCTAAAAGCAAAAAGGGTTCGAGTATACTCACAGTGATTTATGGATTGAAGGGAGCGCTTAGCGAGTACGGTTAGCCTGAATAGATGTGATAACGTAACGATAAGTGGCGTGTAAAAACAATACGAAGTGAGAGTGGGTAGAGTGACTGGTCGTGCGGATTTGTAATCCGTGCGAGTGGTAATCCGTCCGGATTAGTCGCTCGTGCGGATTGTTATCCGTGCGGACAAGTTATTCGTGCGGACAAGTAATCCGTGCGGATTACACTTCGTCCGGACGAGTCACCCGTGCGGATATCATGTTCGTGCGGGTAACTATTCGAGTGGATTGTTTCTTCCTAAGTTAAGGATGTGTTTGTGTATGATGGCTTGTGCTTTGGAGTTTTCGTTGTAGCATTTAGAAAACATATAAGTATCTCTACCTTTCAAGCCGGTCGCGCGGACAACAATCCGTCCGGATGGTGATCCGTGCGGACACGTCTCTTAGGCTGAGTCATTTGATAAAGTTTGTGGAATCCGTCCGGATGGTAATCCGTGTGGATAGTGGTAATCCGTCCGGATCGTTGTTCGTGCGGACGGACAATTCGTCCGGATAGTCTGTCCGTGCGGATGAACATTGTTTGAATTTATTCAAGGTCTTAGTATCTCATGATCCGAAGAGTAATCCATTCAGAGGTCGTCCGTCTGGATTGTCCATTCGTCGATACTCAAACCTTGCTTTTGAAAGTGGGTCCCAAGTGTAGTTCGTCCGGGTGACAACCCGTCCGGATCGTCTGTCCGTGCGGACCACTTGTCCGTGCGGACAACTTGTCCGTTCGGACAGTCTCTCGTCTGGCTGTTCCGTTCGTCTACTCTTGGTTTCTGTTGTCGTTTATCGAGACGTTCTGATTGCGTGGCAACCACTTGGAATTGTATTCTTACTCGCATGACTAAGCCGGCCAGGAACCTCCCTAACTCGACCTATCGGCGGCTCAGAACGGACATTCCGGTTTGTGTCGTAATCAGGTGTCTTGTGGGTAGAATCCAGATCTAGGACTAGCGCATCACTATTATCGAGTAGAAGACTAGAACCGATCAGATTCGTACCGATTCTAAGGGTAAAAGAAGGAGGGAACTTGAGTTTATTTCTTTCAACCCTTTTATCCTTTGAAAAGTTTAGATTTAGGTGATGTTGTTGTGAAATCTTATGGAAATCGTTCAGATCTGAGTTATTCTTGGTGGAATGGGGTCAAGCTTGAAGTTCATGAGAACTTCATGATGACGTCGCCCGAGAATACCTCAAATCTTGATGGTTTCACGGTTGAAAGTTGAGATTTGAAAGATGGAAAGGTGTAGATTTGTGTAGTGATCAAGAATATACAAGAATTAGTGCAAGATCTTACCTGGATTGAGAGAAATCTGAGAAAAGGTGAAGAATGCGTGCGGTTCGGACGTCACTTGCCAAAAGTGGAAAATTTGGAGAGTGACCCGTGTATTTATAGGATGCCAAAAAGGGAAAAGGGTAATCCGTGCGGATAGCACGTTACCCGGATTGGGTTATCCGTCCGGATTGGTCATCCGTCCGGATTGGCAATCCGTGCGGATTGACAATCCGTGCGGATTGACCATCCGTTCGGATGTCGCCTGATTTGGTGCGTTCGGTGCGATGACGCTTCGGCTTCGGTTTTCGAGCAATTAGATAGGGTTTCCTAGTCAAATTACTTTTAGTCCCAACTACTTTGTTTACGACAAGGTTCGAATTGGGGTTCGGGTTCGAGTTCGATTGTATCCGAGTTAGACTTCGAGTTTCGATCGAGTTCGCTTGATTATCACAACATAACATAAAGTAACATGCACATGTAACACGTAAGGCACACGCACACGTATAATCAACAAGTAAAATACATAGTTCGAGTTGCAATTCGGGGTCGACTCGTTTAGCATAGCTTGATTATTAGTTGATTAACTTTATCGCATTGTTACTTCCTATCTTTCACAGTCGTAGGTCGATTTGAGTACGATTAACACGATTCGATTATTGCAAAGAACGACACTTACTCCACATAATATAAATAAAATAAAAACATTTCTACGAGTCAAGTCGCGCGAAATCGGTCTTTGACTTTGACCTTGACTTTCACTCGTGAAAACACGGGGTGTTACAGCACTGGCTAGACACCACTTGATATCCATCAAATCAAGCTCTTCTGCATCAATTTGGTCATAATCCTCTTTGTTAAGCATAGGATTTCCAATTCTTCCTGCAATCAGACTTTCATATGACTCCAACATAGTAGCAAGTGATGCCATATGTTGTTTTGCAACTTCTGGAGAAAGATTGTGACCATTTTGAAAATTCAAAGTGACATTGCATTGCAAATTTTGACCGTTGAAATTTGTTGAGGTTTTTGACTGAGAACTTGAAGCTGTAAAATTCGGATCAAAACTTTAATACGAAGACGACTTTCCATCACTTTGAGTCACATTATTACCCTTTGTTCCTGACGAACTATCAGCACTGAAACCAGTCTGAATCTTAGGACTCGTAGTAGCCTCAAATTTGTTTCCCCTATAATACAAACTGACATCTTGTTGAGCATTTGGATTCGTCATGATAGCAGTTTTCTGAATATCCAACTCGTGCTCTTCAATCTTTTGAATAAACTGTGCCAAATTCATATTTTCCGATTTTCTCATGTGTTTCACAATCATCAAATAAGTTCCCCACTTATGCTGTGGTAGCGCTTCAGCTAGTTTATCAACCCACTCCTCATCATCTTTCTTTATATCTAATCTTCCCATTTCCAACACAAGATGACAATATCTGTCGATAGTCGTTTTTATTGATTCACCTTCGAAAGCTACAAACGTATCAAATGATTTTTTCAGTAACGCTTTTCTGTTTTTAATCATATCTGCACTTCCTTTGAACTTTTGAATCAATGCATTCCAAATCGATCTAGCAGAACCATCATGTTGAAGCAAAACAAAGATATCTTCTTTAATCGCTTGTTGAAGGATACTGATCATCATTTTCTCACTTGTAAATTTCAATTTGTCACTCTCTGAATAGTCACAAATAGCTTTTTCAATCCCACGTTCATTCTTTGGTTTTTCATATTCTTTCTCCAATGAACACCATGCGTCAAATTTGTAAGCTTGCACCTAGTTCTCGAATCGATTTTTCCATCCTTGAAAATCTTCAATGTACTTCAGTTTTGGTGGTTTTTGATGAGTTCCAGTTTCATTCTCACTGTACAATGTTTCGGCAGCAGTAACAGGAGCAATCGGTGTCGCAAACGCATTGTAAAATTCTTCTTCCATGTTTCGGCAAATTTTTCACAAAAATACAAGTTTCAAACGGAATACAGTTTCAAACGGAATTACTAAACTCAAACGGAATCAAGTCTCAACCGAAATCACTTCTCAAACGGAATTATCTCTTCAAACGGAATCACCTAATTTCGTTTGAACAAGCACACTTTTCAAACGGAATTACACACTGAAACGAAATTACTAATTTCGTTTGGAACGTCTCAAACGGAATTACCCTTTGAAGCGGAATCACCTAATTTCGTATGAACCGACTCAAACGGAATTACATCGAGACACGGAATCACGTACTTTCAAGTGGAATTGCAAATTCAAGCGGAATTAAGTCCTAATCTCGTTTGAAAAGTTGCTGACATCTTTAAATTCGATCTGATTTTGAAACGGAATTACTGATTTTATCAAATTTAGATTGAATTATGGTCCAATTTTCTCAAGGATTCATTAAAACACAGTTTCGCACATAATATGTGAAATTCAAGACTTTTTGACCGTGAAAACTAGTTCAATTTTGAAAAGAAGGTGAAGAAGACAGAAATTAAGGCTGTTTTGGTAAGAACTCTTCTTCCTGAGCTCTGATACCACTTGTAGGATCGATCCGTGACCCAAACGAGTCAATCAACAGAGTTCTTGTCTGTTTCAGAGGCGGAAACAAAGAAACAGACTTGTAAAACAGCTTGTTTCACTCTTAAACGTCTTGTTTTATTGATATAACAGCAATACAGATCAAACGACGCGTCGGCAGCACTTCGGTACCGGAAATCTCAAAGTTACAAATGATTTCGTTTGGAGGGTATTTATAGGAGATGTGATTCCGTTTGAAAGTGTCAAAGCCCATTTCAAACGGAATTAACAAGGTTAATTTCGTTTGAAAGTGGCAATGTCACTTTCAAGCGGAATTACATGTCTCAAACAAAATTACCTCAAAATCCTCCTATTTTCTCGTACAACGTGCCCTAATCTAACAATTCTAATACAAGACTCGATACAAGACGAAGTCGACAGACGTATGTACCAACACAACCCGATTCGTAAAAATTGTATAATAATAATATTTGAATTGTAAGTTAGGTATTCAGTTGAAATCAGACTTGTACGTGACTTATGTGAACCTATGTGTTATATTAAATGTGCAACGTGACTTGAACTTTTGATGTTCGACAACTTGTATTGTCGGGGTTTGTCCTATAAACAGAGGAAACTCTGCCTGATTTTTGTAAGAATCTTAACTTGCGTGTTTTGAATCGATTGGAAACATAACGGGATTAAATAGTTTTACAAAAACAAGTATACATATGTGACAACCCGTGTTTTCAATACTTCTCTAATTCCTTCTATGCTTGATGTGTGGGTATTGAATGAACCGCTTAAATAATTATTTGATTTTAGTGGTGTACGATATATGAATGATTGGATGTATGGTTATATTTGGTTGATGTGAAAGTTTAGGAACCGTAATTGTTAGATGTTATATGCCTATGTGTAACGTTAATGGGCCACACCTCAAACCCGAGCCACACACTTGGGCCTAAGGTCGCACCCCTCTCACAATAATTCCGGCCCATGTATATTAAACCCAAACCGCCACTTTTGCACATGATAATGGCTGCTTTGTCCATGTATTGCGGCAGCCCAAATCATATGGGCTCAGGCCCAGTTCGGCCAAGATATAGCCATCCTAAACCTTGATTATTTAGAACATATATCATATTACGTATCATATTATTACTTAATAATAAACTCAAAACAAGAAACCCTAACCCTCTCAATATATTACGATGGCAGACCCCCCCCCCCTTCGTGGCTCTCTCTTGTTACAAGTGTTACCTTCTGGTTAGTATATTATCCTTACTTAATTCGAGTTCTTGTTGGTATTTGGTTGAAATCATGATTAGCGATTAATGGTTATAGCATGTGTATGTTTATACTTAGGATTGTTAATGTGACTAGATTTGATTCTTGTGTAATCTAGAGTTTTGCCAGAGGCATGTGTTGATCGAAAGATGGTATAGAAGGACTAGGGTTGTTTGTTAAATGATTATTTGAATGCATATCATGAAACTGAACATAGGTGCATATTGATGAATGATGGTCTAGGGTGCAAGACCTGATTAAACTATTATGATTAATACCAATGTCGAGACTTAGATATGAGATTGGAATAATATTTGTAAT
>JARYGA010034264.1:0-18070 GCA_030545235.1 Helianthus tuberosus | reverse complement strand
ACCCTAATCAAATAATGGTTTCATTATCTTACCATATTCAGTCGGTTTGATCCATTCAAAGTTGTGTTGCTTTATTTATAAATTATTATTATTTATAATAATCTAATTAATTTAGCCAAAATCTTGTATAAATATAATTTGCAACATATTGATGCAATGGTTGTTGTAATGTATGCATTATGGTTTGTATAGTGGTAATGATATATATTATATATAGATTACGATGAAGTTGTCAAACGGGAAAAAATAGACGCGGGTTCATCGTAACGCGCGAGTCCTAGATCAACTTAGTTATTTTATTCTATGTTTTACGTTTCGGTTTAATTTCTTCGCATTAACACCGCAATTTCAGTGTCAGTGGTCGCTGACAGTAGTGTGGTATTAGTGCTCCCCCACCCCCCCCCCCCCCGATGCGGGGTGTTTAATACTAGTTATTATGAATTAGAGTATAAAAAGGCTACATATATTTATTGTTGATTGGCGGGTATTATGTGGGCCAGAGTCCATTAATTTGAAGGTGTGGAGGATTAGAAAAAGGCTGCTAATATAATTTGTGTTGGACGACATTTTTTGAATTGAGGATATATACTACACACTAACCCCCTGTGTTGCTATACCATTGTCAGTGACCACCAACACTAGAAAAGCTCGTAAAAACAAAATAAATAAAAATGGGAAAAAAATAATGCCGAGCAAAAAGCAGACGTAAAATCTTTGAATCACGCACGCTCGTTGCTGAGAAATTAAACCGAAATGTAAAACATAGAAAAAAATAACTAAGCTCATCCAGAACCCGCGTGTTGGACGAACTTGTCAAACGCATAAAAATATATGAGACGCGACGGCCCAGTCAAACGGGAAAAAATATACGAAAAAATGTTGAACCCCACACGCATGTTGTGGTGCGTTAACTAACAAAATTTAGAACGAAACAAAAAAACTTGGGAAAGATGAAAAGTATGGTAGACCAAAATTGAAAATAAAAAAGAGTTGGTATTAAATTGTAAAAGATGAAAAACCTTAAGTTAAAAGTAAAAAAACAAAGGGTCTAAATTGCAAAATTAAAGTTATTTATTAATTTTAGATAAAGATAAGGATAAAAATGAGTAAAATTTATATACTGGTTATTAATTAATATTAATATTAAAAAAAATTATTTATAATGAGTAAAATCTATATATTGGTTATTAATTAATATTAATATTAAAAAAATTATTAAATAAATATAAATAAATTTTATGAGGTTGAATGAGAGAATTCATATGTCTTTCGAGAATTTTATATATATTCGAAGGAGAATTATGAAGGATTGAGTGGACGTAAATAGTCAACATCATCAGAACATCACATTGGACAAAATAAATTGGAACTAGGTATTTACCCACGCTTCGCGGCGGGAGTGTGTTCGTTTTTCTCAACGGAAGCGGCTGGAGTTTTGTTATCATCGGTTTGGCTTGTCGAACAACGTAAAGGAGAACACCGTATTTTATGTAAAACTATGTTTTTAAGAGAATCTACACTAAAACGTTCACCAAAAACACGTAAAAACAACCGTGCATTCCATAACTTGGAATGAGTTTTGTAAAATTGTATTAAAGTGTTAATAAAACTATTTATTTTTATCACCTATTTTAGCTATTTCCATTCTTGTTTTTTTAGTTTTTGCTGCTTCCAAACCAACATAATTCAATTCACGTTCACCAAGTGAAAATCAAAATCAAAATCCAAAAACCTCTTACGGGATCACATATTTACGGGTTTTTTTTTCATTATAGTTGGGACCTAAATGAAAATTAATCAAAAGTTGCATTCAAGCAGCCCACAAACAGCTTCTCCCCACCCTTTCTCTATCTCTGAAATCTTTCTACAGCACCACCATCCCCCACCTTTTGTCTCCTGGCGAGAGATCTCTCACCACCATTACCGTCGGCGACAATGAAGAACGTCACCATCATCATCGCAGCTCGGTGAATGAGACCGGAGAGCGTCAGCTTCATCACTTAAACACCACCACCTGACCATCGCCATCTTCGACCACATTACCACCACAAACCGCCATAACAACAAAACAGCCACCACCGCCGACGACGTTGCACGTGTCTACAACGCCACGACACCCACCCTTCACCATCAACGATTTCTCTCAGATCTGAAATATGGTGTGCTAATCGTCGGCAGAGTGTGGAACGGTAGCTTCCGGGGTATTCGACTCAAACAACAGCAGCGGAAAGCAGGGCTGAAAGGATTACAGGCGTCGGTAAATGAAGATGCGCCATTTGAGAGAGGAAAAAAGGAGCAGACACATGATTTTCTCTGTTATCTGTGAAGGCACCAGTTGTCCAGTAATGACATGCCACGTGGACCAATCAACTATGATACTGTAGCTAATGCCGTTAATGTGAATTCACTGTTCCTCAGTTATGTTTGAAATTAATATATATATATATATATATATATATATATATATATATATGAATTATAAAGGATTTTTTTTATTGAGCCTTTGAAACTATGGGTTAGGATATAATAGAAAGTTTATTTGGCTAAGAAGACTAGAAAGTGATCTTGACCATCCATTAAGTTAATTAAGGGCTAAGATTAAATGAGGGAAATTGAAGGGAAGAAAAGAGGCGCGTGAGTTTGTTTAGGGGCATTCTAGTCAATCCAATGCAATAGTTTTCTCTCTCCTCCAATTCCCCCTCCATTTTTTAAACGTTAATAACTCTTTCATACGACATTATTTTTTTATATATAAATTACACCAAAAAAACGAGCGTTTTTTATCTTTAAAACGAGTATACTATTGCCATATTTTTGAATTTTTTTTTTCTAAAACCCAGTTGCGTAAAACGCAATGTAAAAAACCCAGTTGCGTAAAACGCAATGAAAAAAAAACCTAAAAAATGACATTTTTCTAAAACGGAATGCACCAAAAACACAAATAAATGTCTTATTTGTAAAACTCAATGGCCAGAAAACACAAAGAAATGTGTTATTTCTAAAACGCAATAGCCTAAAAACACAAAAGAAAGTGTACTTTCTAAAACGCAATGGACTGAAAACACATAAAAATGTGTTTTACCTAAAACGCAATGCACCAAAAACACAAAGAAATGTCTTATTTCTAAAACGCAATAGCCAGAAAACACTTAAAATGTATGTTTTCTAAAACGCAATGGACTGAAAACACATAAAAATGTGTTTTACCAAAAACGCAATGCACCTAAAACACAAAGAAATGTCTTATTTATAAAACGCAATGGCCATAAAACACTTAAAAATGTCTCATTTCTAAAACGCAATGGCCTAAAAAAACAAAAGAAAGTGTTCTCTCTAAAACGCAATGGACTGAAAACACCTAAAAATGTGTTTTACCTAAAACGCAATGACTAAAAACACTTCAAAAATGTGTTTTACCTAAAACGCAATGACTAAAAACAGTTAAAAATGTGTTTTTTCTAAAACGCAATGGTCAGAAAACACATAAACTTTCTTATTTCTAAAACGCAATGGACCAATTTCTGGAAAATTATCTGAATTGTCTACGAATTACTGTCTTTGAAATGAGCCAATTTCTGAAAAATTAAATTTTCTGATGCATTTTTATTAAAGCTATTTAATTGAAAAAAATTTCCGAGCTAGGGGGGGCGAGGGGATATCAACGAAAAGATATAAGGAGGCAGCCATAATTTTTATAAGCAGCATCAGACGCACGTAGACGATCAGAGGAGGAGCCATATTATTATTTGTTGAGTTCGACGAACAGAAAATAGAGAGAAAAGAAAATTGGTTTGAGGGTTCAAGTCGCTATCAAGATTCAAGTCCGGGTTTGCAATTTATTAGTATTCGATATTGCAAGACTTTGTGTTTTTTATACTTGATACTATGAATTGTTATGTATTTAAGACTTGGTTCATATTTTTGACTATGATTCTTGGCTAGTTATTTTTCTACTCAGGTTTGTGATGAATATTTATTGATAATTATTTTTTCCCCGGTTTATGGTAATTTATTGATGGATTAATATTAAAGTAAACGACCTAACAATAATTGGCTAGATGTGTGCGCATACTTTACTTTGATTTATTATCGTTCAAACGTTTCTCATGTGTCTTTGTGAATGACTTTCATGTATAGATGCATGTTAGGTTACCTACTTTGTGTTTGTAACTAGTTTATGGTTTATGATGCACGTATTCCATAGGAACGTTGTTTGATAATTTAGAGGAGTTTAGTGTTCTTCCTATTCTTGAGACCGGAAGGAGATAGATAGTTAGGTTTGTCTTTGGTGCAAGGTATTTAGGTGCAGTGAGACCGGGAGGAGATCTGTCTAAGTTCCTTAGTATTATTTGCTTTCCTAAGTCTTGTCAAGTGTTTTTTAGGTTACCCCGTGCACTCTAGGGTGTATTGTGTTTAGTGAGACCGAGAGGAGATCTAGTTTTTGGGTACTTTAGTATTGTTGGAGAGACCGGGAGGTGATCCAACCCATACTAGTGAGCTTTATTTGACCTTTAGGACCTTAGGAGAAGTTGATGAGATCGGGAGGAGATTCAACTTATCTTTAGTCTTAGAGTGTCGTATTATTAGAACTTGGTTCTATCATAGTTACCATTGCCGAGAGAAAACCAAGAGTCACAGATATGATTCCAAACCTAGGTAGTAATTTCTCATCCTTGATTTCACCTTAGTAGCCTTCAGCCTGCGTCTAGGTAGTCTAGTTCGTCTTAGTTAATTCCTTCAGTTTAATTAGTTAAACCCCCCCCCCCCCCCCAAATCCAATCAAATCAAATAAACCAGTTAAGTAATTAGTTGAGTCAGAGTCTAGTGTAGCGTCGCTAGTGTCTCGTCGATTCGAAACTCGGACTTCATTAGGCTACGTACGATAGGGACACTTGCCTGTCAGTGGTCTAGCATTAGAGAGCCTTAGTTTATAAATTTAAAACTAGGGTGTCTAGATTAGGTTAGTTTTTATAGACCGCATTCTGCACATCAACTTTTCTGTTTTGAATTATATTCAGAGCATCTTTGTGCTCGATACCCTAGACTAAAATTCCCTCATCATTCCTATACACAAAACCGTATTATAAAGAACTGTAGCCAGACACACAAAAGTATCCACTTTCATTTCATGATTCAAAAACTACAAGGAATGCAAAACACTAATAGACATACGAATTGTGAAACAAAAATCTCGGACACTAACCGGAGAAAGCATGGAACGGGATAGAATGTAGGCTGCCATTGCTTCCCTTCTGAACCGAGATTGAAACCACAGCAACCGACTTAACCACTGTCGCTGCCTGATATCTCCGGTGTGGCTCCGGCTGCCCTCAGTCACCACCGTTATCACCAACATCATCGATATCATCAAGTTCATCATCAACATCATCAGTCATCGTCATTATCAGAAAAATCGACCGAAAAAGAACGAAGTTCTGCTGTGAAACCCACCGGAATTAACCGTCACCGCCGCCTGTGGCGGCGCTGCTGTTGTTGTTGCTCGACAGAGAGACAGAAAAAGAGCGAGGGTGTGGTGGTGTGAGAGGGTGGAAGAAGAAGGGTGTTGGGATGTCGCCGGTAAATGAACTGTCATCGAAGAGTGTGCCGGTCATCACCGGCTGTCAAATTGCGTCGTCGGACTAGTCGGATTTGTGTGTCGAGGGAGAGGGAGGTAGGTGATGGTGTATGTATGAGCGTAGACTGGGTTAGGTGTGTGGCTTACCGGAGTATCTTCACCGGAAAACGCTTCGGTGATCGGAACTTGAAGGGAGCAGGGGATGAGATGGAGTGTTTGTGCGGCTGAGGAGTATCTAAGGTTTGTATTAGGATTAAAATGAGGGGTAAGGGTTTTAGAGATGTATATAGTGTAGGGTTATCTTTAGGGAGTTGGGTTGGGCTTTGGCCCAAGTTTATGAACAGATTAATTACTAGTGTCTCGTTTTATACAAAAATGCTCGTAAATAATATAAGCGGTAACTGATGCGTGTGAAGTGTTATATATATTAGGTGTATATTTTAAGCCCCTTTAACACTTATTTTTAGCCAAGTTTTAAATTTATAAAACACGATATTTTACTAACACTAAACACACATATGGGCAAGTGCACCCATCGTGAGCGTAGTATAGCGTTGGTAAGATACCGATGTCGTCCAAGGACACAAGAACTTTTAGTACCGGTTTATCCTCAACGTCTAATCAAAATAAAAAGTTTAGAAAAAGGTTTTAAACTAAGAAAAATAAAAACTAACTAAAATGCTAAAAATAAAAAGAAAAGAAAAACAGATAGACAAGATGAATCACTTGGTTCCGACTCGTATCTAGTGTAACCTTTGATTATTTCCGCACTTTTGCACATAATTAAGAGATTATCTTAGTTATTGTAGTAGGCCCCTCTTTTGAAGGTGACGTTACCCTCACCCCAGTAGTTTGAGTCAGCAAGGATACAATCCTAAAAGGGTGGATTATTGGAAGATAATGAATTAAGTTATTAATGCAATATTATGGTAGGCCCCTCTTTTGGAGGTGACGTTACCCTCGACTAAGTAGTCTGAGTCAGCAGGGATACAGTCCTAAATAGCCGGGTTATAGTATTAATAGTAGTTAACTTATGAGGGGATCAAAGAGTTTGGACCCCCGCCATCCAATACCGTGAAGTATTGAAGGAGGTCCTACTAAATTTGACCCAGGTCCATTGCAGGACCTCTAAACGCTGAACAATGGCAAGACCTTTACCAAACCGTTCCCTTAACCCCCGACCAGGTAGCCAACATACCTCCATATAGACCGTGGAGATATGAATGGTGAAAATCTTTTATTTTATATAGACAATAAAATAATTTCAAGACACCACGGACAAACGATAAAGAAAGATCACCTTCAACATAAGCAACTAGTTATTAAAGTCATTAATACGAAACCAAATAAAAAGTGCAAAAGATTAGAAATAAAAAGTATTACACTAGACACTTTGTCTTCACCAAGTGATGTAAGAGACTTAGGCAAACATGGCCTTGATTGTCAAGAACTCTTACGATCAATCTTGGATCCCGAGACGACTCACACACTCAACGATGGACAATGGATGATGGTGGTGGATGATGGTGTTATGGTGGTGGTGGGTGGTGGGTGAAGTGTGAGAGAGGTGGTGTGCCAAGGGATGGTTTGAGCTTGAGCCAAGCACTTCTATTTATAGGCTGAACAGAAGCTCGGGCACGGCCCCGTGTCCAGTGGGCACGGCCCCGTGTCCACATCCTTCTCTTTCTTCATTTAATGCAGCTTTGTCTTATTAGTTGACCACGCCCCCGTGTCCGCTGAGCACGACCCCGTGGTGCAGAAGAATCTTTGTACTATGCAGATTTGCTGGATTGTGCGAATCTTATAGTTGACCACGGCCCCGTGTCCGCTGAGCATGGCCCCGTGGTGGGCAATAGAAGCTTCTACCACTTTGTCTTTTCTGCTGACACTTGGGCACGCCCCCGTGCTGGCTGAGCACGGGGCGTGTTCAGTCTCATAATCTCTTGTTTTGCTTTGGAAGATGTTGTTGTGGGGTCGGGCATGTCACGTTTTGTTCCTTTTCTTGTATTTATGTTAGATTTTGATGTCTTTTTGCTTCTTTTGTTAATTTGAGCTCATTTAATCCTGAAAATACAAAAGGAAGACAAAAGCACACTTTTTCCAACATTAGTACTAAAAAGGGTTAGTTTTATGCCTCATTTGATGAAATTTATATGTTAATTTTTGAACACATCAAATACCCCCACACTTGAATCTTTGCTTGTCCTCAAGCAAAACTCTTTAATATGTGGCTATTTACACTCCCAAATGGAATGGGTAGAGAAGAAGGTTTTTGGGCTTGTCGTCGAGTGTCGGGTTTTCCAAGATTCTTTATTTAATTTAATTTTTATTTATTTACAATCATATTCGTCATGGTTTATTTAAAACTTTTCATAAGATAAATTACTTATTAGGGCATAACATGCCTTTGTAAAATTCTATTTATATACAAGTTCACATACCTCACGGGGATCACTCAACACTCGGCCGAAAATGTATTTTTGTGGATCACTCGAGAGCGGCATGGAACTTACTCCTACCATAGGCTTGCCAATCAATCAATCATCCTCCTTTTTAACTTATATACCTTTGTAAATATCAAGAGGACTTTGTGGGTTAAGGGTTAGGCTTGGGTTAAAGGTAGGTGGTTGGGTTGGTGGTTAGTGGTTAGTAGAAAAAGGGTTAAAAAGCGTAACGAGTGTCGGTTTTCGTAAGACTTTCTATTTTCGTAATTTTTATTTTGATGAAGCTATTATTCAAACAAAGTTATTTTTGATGAACTTGTTTGTTTATTTTCTTTTGCTTCATCATCAACAAAATATCTTTTTTTTTTTTTTTTTTTTTTTGAAAAGTCATATGAGGAACCGAACTTGTTACTAAAACAAAGGGTTAAAAATGAAAAAGGTTTTGGTGGGTAAAAAGGGTGTTTGGTTTGGGTTATGAAATGAAAAGGTTTAGGCTCAAATGGGCTAACTAGGGGGATTTTGGGTAGGTGGTAAAAAAAAGAAAAATAATGGTGTAGAAATAAAAAGGGTTAGTCCTAATGCCTCCATCATTTACTTACTCGGGTTTAAGTTGCTAAGGACCGGGAATGTATCGTCATGGCAAGTTCTAGAGTCGTAAGAACCAAGCGGCTATTCACACAAGAAACGAAAATGAGCATTTAGTCAAATGATATGTAAGTGTTTGCTCAATAAAGGCTCAAAACTCACTTTTGTGGGAATGGGTTTTTATGTGATCAAGTATATATAATTAAATTTTAACTAAGCTTGTCATGCCTTTTCATAATTTTCTTATGTTGGTTCTTTTTATCACGATGCTATCGGTTGTAAATTTGTAAAAATATAACCTTTTTAAGAACTTGAATTTCCCGAATTAAACCTAGACAAGTAAAAAAAATGAAAATTTTTGAAAACAAATTTGGGGTGATTAGCGGTTCCAATATAGTTTTGTGTAAGGCTTGTATTTAGGACTTGCAAGATTCAAGGTTTTAGCATCCCCCCCACACTTAAATTACACATTGTCCTCAATGTGTCCCAAAAATAAGTTTTTAGGTTGATTGAATGTGTAAAAAGGTGTAAAAAGCAAAAATTTTGTGTTACTGGGCACTGAATAAGGCCCCGTGTTATCCGGGCACGGCCCCGTGCTCAAGTGCCAGTATCAAAATTAAAACAAGAGAAACAGAAGCCTGGACACGGGGGCGTGTTGGGCGAACACGGCCCGTGTCCAGTTACCTGAACTGGGTCTTTTTCTGCAGACTGTGCAGCACGGGGCCGTGTTGGGTGGACACGGCCCGTGCCGAGCTTACTGTAAACGAAGAAATTTGTCGGACGGTTCTGTTTTCCTGTATGGAGTGCTGGTTCAAGTTTCCCTTGCATCCTTTGCCATCTCAAGTGTGTTTTATTCCTGAAAATTAAAACTAACTAGAAAACAAGAAAATTAATCTAAACTAAACTAAGGATAGTTCCGTGGAATGCCTCCATGGTGCGCCACATTTATAAGGGTCCTTGGCTAGACCCAAAGCCTGGTCATATGTTACCCAAGTGGGATGTATTGCATCCCATGTTACACCGTCGGAGAGCGTCATCCAAGCTTGAGTCTATGACCTTCATGTAGTTGACCGGGTCTTCTTCCTTTATCTTCTTTCCACATTCAAACTTCACTTCCTCGTCCCCAAACTTCAATGTTAACGTTCCGTCATTCATATCCACCACTGCTTGGGCGGTTGCTAGAAATGGCCTCCCGAGGATGAGAGGGACATCGGTGTCTTCTTCTATGTCTAGGATGACAAAGTCGGTTGGAAAAATGAAGTTGTCAACCTTGACCAGTAGATTTTCAGCGACACCTTGCGGAAATTTGACGGACCTGTCGGCGAGTTGTATGCTCATCTTTGTAGGGCTTGTTGTTCCTAGGCCGAGTCGTTTGAACATCGATGTGGGCATGAGGTTAATGCTAGCCCCAAGATCGGCTAATGCATTACGAACGGGGGACTTCCCAATCGAGCAAGGAATTGTGAAGCTCCCGGGATCTATTTTCTTTTGTGGAAGTTTGTTGAGTACTAAAGCGGAGCATTCTTCGCCTAAGTTAACTAATTGCAATGATTCAATTTTCTTTTTGTGAGTGAGGAAATCCCTCATGAATTTTGCATATTTAGGCATTTGGGTTAGGACTTCAATAAAAGGAATATTGACATGCAATTGTTTTAGTAAACTTTCAAACTTTGCGAATTGCTCATCGGTCTTTTGACGATTTAACCTACCGGGGTATGGAATTGGAGCCGTCTTGGTGGGCTCTTGATTTGGTGAAGAAGCCTTTTCTAGTTGAGGTGTA
The DNA here is from genome assembly GCA_030545235.1 of Helianthus tuberosus. Lineage (NCBI taxonomy): Eukaryota > Viridiplantae > Streptophyta > Magnoliopsida > Asterales > Asteraceae > Helianthus > Helianthus tuberosus. Next base: position 7,686 of record JARYGA010034264.1, on the reverse strand, counting down.
GGTGAAGTCGTGCTTTGGCGTTGACCTTCTTCAACTGGCGGTAATGGGGCATCTTCGGGACCCACGGTTCGGTTTCTTAAAGTGATGAGGTGTACTTGCGCCTTTGGGTTGGTTTCGGTATTACTTGGTAACGCGCCTTGTGGTCTCTCGGCGAAATTTTGAGCTAGTTGATTTAATTGTTTTTCAACGTTTTGAATGCTAGCTTGTTGATTTCTAAAATTCGATTCCAATTGTTGAAATCGATCCGAGTTTTTCTTTTCGGTGTCGGAGATGAGGCGAGATACGGTATCTTCAAGCCTTTCTCTTCCACCTTGTTGTTGAGAGAAATTTTGTTGTTGTTGAAAATTAGTTCGTTGGTTTTGTTGGTTACTACTATTGCCGGGATCTCTCCAACCAAGATTTGGGTGGTTACGCCATCCTTGGTTGTAGGTACCCGTTGGAGGACCCGACGGCCTAGGTCTATTATCAATGTAGTTTACCGTTTCTGTTTGTTCATCTAATTCTTTCATACAACTCCAATTTTCATGTGGCCCACCATACCCTTCACAAGTCATAACCGAGGCCGTTTTTGTCATTTCTAGCTTTTTTATTTTTGAAGAGAGGGCCTCGATTTGGGCTTGTAAAGAGGTGCTTTCATCAACCTTATGGGCGCCCGGGGCAATAGATTTATTACCTCGGGGAGTGTGCCATTGAAAATTGATTTGAGCAATTTCCTCAATTTGATTATATATTTCATTTGGGCGACGATTACCTAAAAGTCCCCGGGAGCTTGAATCAAGTGTTTGTCTTGTGTGTGGCAACAACCCATTGTAGAAGGTGGATACTTGTTGCCATACCGCTAGACCGTGATGAGGACACTTTCTTAAAAGATCCTTAAACCTTTCCCAAGTTTCATATAAGGATTCCCCATCCTCTTGTGAGTATGTATTAATTTCAGTCATTAATTTAGCCGTTTTAGCAGGAGGGAATTACTTATATAGAAACTTTTGGGCTAGTTCATCCCAGGTGTTTACCGAGCCAAATGGGAGGGTGTTGAGCCAAGCCTTAGCTCGGTCTTTTAGTGAAAATGGAAACATCCTAAGGCGAATGGCGTCGTTTGATGCTCCATTGATCCGAAAAGTATCACATATTTCCAAGAAATTAATAATATGTAGATGGGGATCCTCGTCCGCAAGCCCATGAAAGGTTGCGGAGTTTTGGAGCATTTGTATCAAATGCGGCCGAAGTTCGAAGTTGTTGGCTTCGACATTCGGTGCATTGATAGCGGCGCCGAGATTGCCTACGGTGGGCCGTAGGTAATCCATGAGGGTACGTTGGTCCGCCATTGGAAGTGGGTCCCCCGAAACATTCTCTTGATTTTTAGCTTTAAGTCTTTTTCTGAGAAAGCGTTCGGGTTCTTCTAGGGGTTCTTTTATGTCTCTACTAGAACTGGAGCTCATGCACTACGTAGGAGGTTCAAATGTGGCGCCTGGGTTCCTAGTCCTGCAATAAAAACAGAAAAGAACGTTGGTCAGAATGTTCACCACGGCCCCGTGCTCAGTGAACACGGCCCGTGGTCAGAGATACAGTGACTGTTTTCTGGATCCCTGTTACTGGGAGTTGGACACGACCCCGTGTTGCACCGACACGGCCCCGTGTTCAGCTCTCTGTAACTCAGAAAATAAAAACTGCCAGTGATGATGCTGGGCACGGCCCGTGTCCGACCAGGCACGGCCCGTGCTGAGCTCTGCAGAAGTTGAAAAACTAAGAAAAAAAATCCTAAAAAAAATGAAAAACAAGAAAAACGATTAGGCCGTTGATTCCTAACTTTCTTAAAATCCTTGTGTCCCCGGCAACGGCGCCAAAAACTTGATGCGTGTGAAGTGTTATATATATTAGGTGTATATTTTAAGCCCCTTTAATACTTATTTTTAGCCAAGTTTTAAATTTATAAAACACGATATTTTACTAACACTAAACACACATATGGGCAAGTGCACCCATCGTGAGCGTAGTATAGCGTTGGTAAGATACTGAGGTCGTCCAAGGACACAAGAGCTTTTAGTACCGGTTTATCCTCAACGTCTAATCAAAATAAAAAGTTTAGAAAAAGGTTTTAAACTAAGAAAAATAAAAACTAACTAAAATGCTGAAAATAAAAAGAAAAGAAAAACAGATAGACAAGATGAATCACTTGGTTCCGACTCGTATCTAGTGTAACCTTTGATTATTTCCGCACTTTTGCACATAATTAAGAGATTATCTTAGTTATTGTAGTAGGCCCCTCTTTTGAAGGTGACGTTACCCTCACCCCAGTAGTTTGAGTCAGCAAGGATACAATCCTAAAAGGGTGGATTATTGGAAGATAATGAATTAAGTTATTAATGCAATATTATGGTAGGCCCCTCTTTTGGAGGTGACGGTACCCTCGACTAAGTAGTCTGAGTCAGCAGGGATACAGTCCTAAATAGCCGGGTTATAGTATTAATAGTAGTTAACTTATGAGGGGATCAAAGAGTTTGGACCCCCGCCATCCAATACCGTGAAGTATTGAAGGAGGTCCTACTAAATTTGACCCAGGTCCATTGCAGGACCTCTAAACGCTGAACAATGGCAAGACCTTTACCAAACCGTTCCCTTAACCCCCGACCAGGTAGCCAACATACCTCCATATAGACCGTGGATATATGAATGGTGAAAATCTTTTATTTTATATAGACAGTAAAATAATTTCAAGACACCACGGACAAACGATAAAGAAAGATCACCTTCAACATAAGCAACTAGTTATTAAAGTCATTAATACGAAACCAAATAAAAAGTGCAAAAGATTAGAAATAAAAAGTATTACACTAGACACTTTGTCTTCACCAAGTGATGTAAGAGACTTAGGCAAACATGGCCTTGATTGTCAAGAACTCTTACGATCAATCTTGGATCCCGAGACGACTCACACACTCAACGATGGACAATGGATGATGGTGGTGGATGATGGTGTTATGGTGGTGGTGGGTGGTGGGTGAAGTGTGAGAGAGGTGGTGTGCCAAGGGATGGTTTGAGCTTGAGCCAAGCACTTCTATTTATAGGCTGAACAGAAGCTCGGGCACGGCCCCGTGTCCAGTGGGCACGGCCCCGTGTCCACATCCTTCTCTTTCTTCATTTAATGCAGCTTTGTCTTATTAGTTGACCACGCCCCCGTGTCCGCTGAGCATGACCCCGTGGTGCAGAAGAATCTTTGTACTATGCAGATTTGCTGGATTGTGCGAATCTTATAGTTGACCACGGCCCCGTGTCCGCTGAGCACGGCCCCATGGTGGGCAATAGAAGCTTCTACCACTTTGTCTTTTCTGCTGACACTTGGGCACGCCCCCGTGCTGGCTGAGTACGGGGCGTGTTCAGTCTCCTGATCTCTTGTTTTGCTTGGGAAGATGTTGTTGTGGGGTCGGGCATGTCACGTTTTGTTCCTTTTCTTGTATTTATGTTAGATTTTGATGTTTTTTTGCTTCTTTTGTTAATTTGAGCTCATTTAATCCTGAAAATACAAAAGGAAGACAAAAGCACACTTTTTCCAACATTAGTACTAAAAAGGGGTTAGTTTTATGCCTCATTTGATGAAATTTATATGTTAATATTTGAACACATCAGTAACTATATTACATCTATGTATACGTTAAACGATACCTTCCTCTCGATGCAGGTTATTATTACTTGATAAATAATAATAGTAATAATAATAATAATAATAACAATCAATTACCAATTGGGGTCAAGAGCACGAGTTGTCACATACACTTCCAAGGCATTTCAAGGCCATTTAAGCATGGGTTAAGCATGGAGAAGCATTAAGGATTTTTCTTGGAGCTTAATCTCTTCTTAGTCTTCTTAGTAAACTTGTGCAAAGTTGTAAGCCATCTTCTACCCATTTTTAAGCTTCTTGTTAAGTGTAGATTATAGAAGTACAAGTTGATTATCTTGAAATTAAAGAAAAATCAAACCAAAAAACCCTAATCTCAAACATAATAATCTACAAAACATAACTTATTATGTGTTGATTATGTAGATTAGTGATAACTAGTTAGTATAATCTTGTTGATTATGTTATGATTAGTTGGTTAAAGATGAGATTTATGATGATCTTGTTGGTTATTTATTGTAGTATTTCATAGATATGTTAATCTTGCCATGCTAGATTTGAAAAAATGATACAAACATGTATATGTTTAAATCATACAAGATCATCATCTTCAAGATCATGAGCATTACATATATGTAAACTTGATTATTGTTCTTGAAAGATAGAACATAGAATGGACTTGAAACTAGATCTTTAAAACACTAGTAAACTTGGTTTTCATATAAAACAAGTTATATAAAAATTGTTATTAAAAGAAGTCCATTAAAAGTCTTGAGCTTTTGATAATCTTGGAAGTTATGGAACTTTTACAAGACTTTTTAGAGAATAACAATGGGTGAAACCAAGTTTGTATGAAAATGATGTTCATAAAAGATGAACTTGAAAAATGGGTTAACTTTAAAGTCTTAAAAATTTTATATAAGTGAATGCTCATGAAAGTTTGAAGGAAAAAGTACGTGATTATTGTTGTAAAATGATTTTTGGTGAAACTTGATATATTGGTGGTGATTTGGAACTTGATTTGGTGATTTAAACGCGTTTTAAAAACGTGGGAAACGCCATAGTGTAGGGAAAACTATGGCGAAGTTTTCTAAAATTATAATCGTGATTAAGTGGGGGTTAAAGTGTGATTAAAATAGTTAATCGCACTTAAGGATCTTAATCATGGTTAGACAAACTTTTTGATAAAAAGTTTAAGTGTTAAACACCTAAGCATGTTTCTAAATACTTATAATAATTTTTATAAGTAAAAATGGAAACTTGACAATCTATATGTGTATTTTTAGGAATATATATATATATATATATATATATATATATATATTTAGAAAATCCATCAAAGTGTATATGTTTATGTGCTAAGTGTATGTATTTAGATAATATTAGGGTGATCCAAATAATACACAAAAAAATACCATGAAAATACTTGTAAGAAGACGAGTATAAAAATACACATGAATACATATACACTAAGATCCTCAAATTACCAAGAAGTGCTAAGTTAACGGATATATATAAACCCTACTTACATTATATCCCAAAACGAATAAACAGACGAGCGGACAATTTGGACAACAGACGAAATCATAAGAATATATTCTTAAGAACTAAAATATATATCGACCGACCAAATAAGACATATAAACTAATCGGTCAATAAAGGGATATATAATGGTCGTCGACGACAAACGGGCGTATCGTCATCACGAGGAGCTACTACGACACTTGGGCGATTTTTGACACAAAAATATATACATATAACGACTATGACGAGGCGTCTAAAAATAATGTATTTTTAGACACTCAACGGGCATATATATATTTACGATAACAAAAATCCGGAAGGTTAGGAGGTATAAAAATCACTAAGTGAATTTATATAATTATATGAATATACTTAAAACTCTATACTTAGTAAATTTTACAAAAATGCAAGAATACTAATATATGGGCTCATAAAATCAAGCTGGGCTAGGCCCAATAACATTAATACATGGGCAAGGCCCAATAACATAAATACATAGGCAAGGCCTAATAACATAAAATACATGGGCAAGTCCCAATGACATAAAAGACATGGGCTAGGCCCAATAACATAAAGACATGGGCAAGGCCCAATAACATAAAAGACATGGGTTAGACCCAATGACATAAAGACATGGGCTATTCCCAATGACACACATGAAATGGGCTAGGCCCAAGGACACGCGTGCAAGGCACGAGGACATGTGAAGGGCGAGGCCCGTTCATACACGATTTAACAAATACCAACTATATACACACACACACACACACACACACACATATATATATATATAGGGTAAGGTTCATGCGAGAACCACCTTTATTGCGAGAACCACGAGAACCAATGTGAACACAACCTAAAATAGCTAAAAAAACCTAACCCCACCCCCCCCCCCTAAAAAAAAAAAAAAAACCTAACCCCCAAGCTAAATGCTAAAAACTAAAACCCCCAAAAAACCTAACCCCCCCACCCCCACCCCCCCCCCCCCCCCCAAAAAAAAAAAAACCTAACCCCCCCTCCCCCACCCAAGCTAAAATGCTAAAAACTAAACCCCCAAAAAACCTAAAAAAATCTAAATTTTTTTTAATATTTTTTATGTTAAAATCGCTACTTTTAGTAGCCAAATTTTTTTTTTTGCTACTAAAAGTAGCGATTTTTTATAAAAAATATTAAAAAAATTGTGTTTTTTTAGCTATTTTTAGGCATTTTTTGTTGTGTTCACATTGGTTCTCGCGGTTCTTGCAATAAAGGGTGGTTCCTAATGGATCTTTGTCATATATATATATATATATATATAATGATCGAACAAACAAACTACCAACACTATAAAAATGCGAAGTTATTCTAATTATGACAAGTGAAAACATAATAAGAATTCAAGATGAAGAGCTTGTACGAGGTCCAATAAGACCTAAGTGCATAATAAAATTAGCACACATGTAGGTTACTCACGCGTACGGACGCTCAAATTTCAGTAAAACGATACACGGAACGCAAACTTTTGAGTTCATGTCCTTCCTTTCAATGATTTCAATGTTTTGTTTTTAAAACAATCGAGGGGAAATACATGTCATAACAAACGGTACGTTAGCTATAGATTTAGATGATAACACGATCAATGTGCATAAGTAGGATGATGACAATAGTAACCATTAATCACTTAGTGATCCAGGTGCAAAATGTATAGATCTATAGAGTTTGAGAAGCGCTTCACTCCTGGTTGGTGCCTTAAGAGTGCTTTTGTGATCCTAATGATATCAAAGTTGTCTCGGTTTGGTTACTTACTTATGGTACATATGTCAGGGTGTTCGCGGCACACTTATAGATCCTTAAAACACCGTGAATGCTAATAACATACCATGATTTCATTACAAGATTACAAATATGAGATTTTATACGATAACAATAATTACATGAACTCGCTCAACTTTTGCTGACTTTTTAAAATTACATGTATTTCAGGAAACAAGACTTGAGCCGGTGATACACTATGGGAAATGGAAATGACATGACAACGAATGCTGCTTTTGGAGGATTTGCCTTTTATATCCTAACCTCGTATGGGTATATAGGAGACAAAACCTCACATGCTTTTATGTTAAAAACAGTCTTTTGGTTGATGTATAATATAACTTGATAACTATGTTATGTTTAACATTGTGAACGTGTATGAAACTTGAAACTACTTTTGGGAACTTGTAAACTTATGTTGCAAAAATCAATGTATGTGGCATCGTTGTCTATTATTATTTGTTTACACGATTGGATGCAATGATTACATTTCTTAAGTCACACTCAATACGCTTCCGCTACTAGAAGGGTGTGACAAGTAGCAGGAGCAACAACAGTCATCGACTAGCCATATGTTCTTGTTCTTTTTTTTATCTAGTATATTATCTTTTGTTTTGCATGCTCAAACTTATATTATATGCATATTCAGTTGTATTTTAGTTTTCGCTTACATGATGTTTGTTTGTATTACATAATATCTCATAATAATTTGTTTAAACTGTAAAATTGAAACGATATAATATTTGAAATGATAAAA
>JARYGA010034263.1:0-36888 GCA_030545235.1 Helianthus tuberosus | reverse complement strand
AGGCCATGACATGGGAGGAGTTTAAGACGCCGTTTCTTAAACACCATAGTCCCAAAGCGGTCATAAATAGAATCAAGGAAGAGTTTATGCAACTCAGACACAAGGGTGAATCCATAGACAAGATCACGGGGATGTTTATGGACAAGATAAAGTTCTGTGATGATTTGGTGACAAACGAAGAACAAAAAGTCTATTACTACCATAACATGCTAAGTGCGGAGTATAGAGAGTTCATAACCCCTTCAAAATACGAGACCCTTACCGAGATTGTCAATGCTGCTCGGGAAAGGGAGATCGAATTGAAAAAGAGCATAGAACGGGGTGAACGAAGGGCACAAGATGCGAATCCAAGCCCTACTAAGAAGGCACGAACAAACGAAAATGCGAAGAAATCTGAAACGAAAGGCGGGTCGCCAAGTTGTAGAATCTGCGGGAAAGGTCATAAAGGCGAATGTCGTTACAAGGATAAGCCTTGTCCCATATGCAAGAAAACGGGACATATGGCTATATCATGCCCAGAGAAAGTGACGGTTTGTTACAACTGTTATCGAACGGGTCACAAAAAGTCGGAATGCCCGGAACTGGTTGAAAAGAAGAATGGGCAAGAATCGAAAAGTGAAGCCCCGAAAGCAAAAGCAAGATCTTTTCAACTAACTGCCGCAGAAGCAAAGGTTGAACCTGACGTGGTCTCAGGTATATTTGCTGTAAATTCAATTCCTGCACACGTGTTATTTGATACGGGTGCGAATAAATCCTTTGTTTCATATGGACTTATTCGACATCCTTCATTTATTCTAACAAAATTACCTGTGCCTTTAGAAGTAGAGATAGGTAATAACAAAAGCTTTATTGTTTGTGATGTATGTGAAAATTGTAAACTGAGCATCGACGATGAAAAATATTTGATAAATCTAATCCCTATGTCGATGGGAGAATTTCAAGTAGTCGTTGGGATGGATTGGCTATCTCGACACCATGCAAAGGTCGTGTGCTTCCGTAAAGAGATAAAACTAACATCTCCGAGCGGGAAACATGTCACCATTTATGGCGAAAAAGGAGGCAACCCCATAGTATGCTCAATGTTGAAAGCTCACAAGCTAATGGAGCGAGGATGCAAGCCATTCATAATATACGCTAATGAGCCCGAGAAAGAATCACGAAAGATTGGAGATGTACCGGTAGTACGAGATTATGAAGATGTTTTTCCAGAAGATTTACCGGGGATACCGCCTGAACGGGAAGTAGAGTTCGGGATCGAATTGATTCCGGGCGCGAAACCCGTAGCAAAAGCCCCGTACCGACTTGCACCGTCGGAACTACAAGAGTTGATGTCTCAAATCCAAGACTTGCTTGACAAGGGATTCATAAGGCCGAGTGTGTCTCCTTGGGGCGCACCGGTATTGTTCGTGAGGAAGAAAGACGGGAGCATGCGTATGTGTATTGATTACCGGGAGTTAAACAAACTCACGATAAAGAACCGATACCCGCTCCCGAGGATAGATGATTTATTCGACCAACTACAAGGTGCGAGTTGGTTTTCCAAAATTGACCTTAGATCGGGGTATCATCAACTAAAGGTCAAAGAAGAAGATGTGCCGAAGACGGCTTTCCGCACGAGATACGGACATTACGAATTCCTCGTGATGTCATTTGGGCTAACAAATGCACCCGCTGCTTTCATGGACCTCATGAACCGGGTTTGCAAGCCAATGTTGGATAAGTCGGTCATCGTGTTTATCGATGATATCTTGGTGTACTCGAAAAGTGAAGCTGAACACGTGCACCACTTACAAGAAGTGTTAGAGACACTTAGGCGAGAGAAGTTATATGCAAAATTCTCTAAATGTGCCTTTTGGTTACGAGAGGTTCAATTTTTAGGCCATGTCATAAATGCCGACGGAGTATTGGTGGATCCGTCAAAGATAGAGGCAGTGTCAAAATGGAATCCCCCGAAGAACCCTTCAGAAATTAGAAGCTTTTTGGGGCTTGCGGGGTACTATAGGAGATTCATTCAAGATTTCTCTAAAATTGCGTCACCGCTAACCAAGCTAACTCAAAAGAAAGCAAAGTTTATTTGGGGAATTGATCAAGAAAAAGCGTTTCAAACGCTAAAAGAAAAGCTAACCCAAGCTCCAGTACTGACATTGCCAGACGGAGTCGACGACATGGTGGTTTATTCGGATGCTTCATTATCGGGGCTCGGTTGCGTGTTGATGCAACGGGGCAAGGTAATAGCCTATGCCTCGAGACAATTGAAGATACACGAGAAGAAATACCCCACGCACGATCTCGAATTGGCAGCGGTAGTGTTTGCATTAAAAATATGGAGGCATTACTTGTATGGGGTAAAGTGCACCATATTCACCGATCACAAGAGCTTGAAATACTTCTTTGATCAGAAGGAGTTAAATATGCGACAAAGGCGATGGTTGGAAACGGTGAAGGACTACGATTGTGAGATACATTATCACCCCGGAAAAGCAAACGTGGTAGCGGACGCTCTAAGTAGAAAAGCGGACTATGTCCCAATACGAGTGAGGTCGATGCAACTCGTGGTGACCTCGGGTATACTTGAACGTATTCGAGAGGCGCAGTTAGAAGCAGTAAAAGAAGAGAATTGGAAGAAAGAAAGAATAATTGGTCAATTGAAAGATTTGTCGGATGGGAATCATGGGTTGAAGACTCGATCCGGAAGGATATGGGTCCCACATACTTGTGGAGTAAAGGCGCTTCTACTTAACGAAGCTCATAAATCCCGTTATTCGATTCATCCGGGTGCAACCAAGATGTACAATGATTTGAAACAAAATTATTGGTGGCCTGGAATGAAGAGGGACGTGGCGAAATATGTGAAAAAATGCTTGACATGTTTACAAGTCAAGGCGGAGCACCAGAAACCATACGGCAAACTCCAACCGTTAGAAATTCCGGTTTGGAAATGGGAACATATTACAATGGACCTGTTAACCAAGTTGCCTAAGACGAATCGTGGTTTTGATGCCATATGGGTAGTGGTAGATAGATTGACGAAAAGTGCTCACTTCATTCCGATTCGTGAGACTTATACGTCAGAAAAGATGTCAGAAGTCTATACCAATGAAATCATAGCACGTCATGGAGTGCCGGTGTCCATCGTGTCCGATAGGGATACCCGGTTTACCTCGAATTTCTGGCGTGATTTCCAAGAACAAATGGGGACCAAATTGTTCATTAGCACTGCGTACCATCCTCAAACGGATGGACAAAGTGAAAGAACGATACAAACATTGGGGGACATGCTACGGGCGTGTATAATCGACTTTGGAGGCAGTTGGGATGTTCACCTACCGTTAGTCGAGTTTTCGTATAACAACAGTTACCAATCTAGTATTAAAATGGCACCATACGAAATGCTTTACGGTAGGAAGTGTCGAACCCCGGTTTGTTGGGGTGAAGTGGGTCCACGTGAACTCGCCCACCAAGATATAGTACGAGCCACGAACGAAAAGATCGATAAAGTTCGGGCACACTTGAAAGCGGCACAAGACAGGCAAAAGGCGTATGTTGATAAAAGGAAAAGGCCAATTGAATTTCAAGTCGGTGACATGGTCATGCTAAAAGTGTCCCCATGGAAAGGCGTTATTAGATTCAGAAAAAAGGGGGAAGTTAAGCCCAAGGTTTATCGGGCCATTTAAAATTATCGGGAGAGTTGGCAAGGTAGCTTACCGTCTTGAATTACCGGAGGAGCTAAGTGGGATCCATGGCACGTTTCACGTATCGCAATTAAGAAAGTGCCTAGCAGACGAAACGACCTATATCCATTACGATGATATCGAAGTGGATAATAGTCTAAATTATGCGGTAAGACCGGTTGAAATTTTAGACAGAAAGGTCAAACGTTTACGAAATAAACAAATTGACCAAGTCAAAGTCAAATGGGAGCATAGGAAGGGTTCGGACACTACATGGGAGTCCGAAGAGGAGATGCGACGTCTTCACCCTACTTTATTTGGTACGTATTACGGTTTCGAGGACGAAACCCTTTTTAAGGGGGGTGGACTTGTAACACCCCGAAAAATGTAAAACCTTAAACTGGAATTAGTAAGGTTTAAATAAACGAGAATTTACTAACTAGGAATTTTAACCTAATTAGTTAAAAGTCTAGAAATAACCATAAAGTAGAGTTAAAATTTATTAAAATCAATGTTGATTAAAGTGGAGGGGTTTAAGTTGTCAAAATTGAAACTTTAATTCTAATAAACAAATAAAACACAAACTTAACACCCCACTTGAAATCCCTGGTCGACCAGAACCATCAGGGGCGACACCCACCTTCAATCAAACCTAGAATTCTACTAAAATCCACAAATTGAAGGAGCAAATCTGGTCCAAACGAAAATCCGAGCATAGAATCGTGATCCTCATCACAAGAGGATTACAAGGTATGTAAAATTTAAGGATTTCTCTCAACTTGAAATTTTCATGAATTGGGAAAAATCTGGAATTAGGGTTGCATGTGTATGTTATGATGATTGTGGAACAACTATAGTGTCCAAGGACAAACCCTAGATCAATAGAAGTTGAAATTATATGAAATTTTGGGTGAATCCATAATCACCATAGTAGGTGATTAGTGGGTCATGTGTATTTGGATGAACACTAGAAAGTAGATTGTTAATCTAGTATAATTTAGCAATCTGGAAGTGATTTCAGCAATTAGAAGCTAACATTCATGTAAATTGGTTGATTTATATGAAAATAGGGTTAAATGATAAACTAAAGATGTGATGTTTAATCATGTAAAAATCTGCTTATAAAGTGTTTGTTGAAATGCCTCTATGAAGGCTTAAAAACTGAAATTTCGAGTTTAAACGCATAATCGTGATGTTCGGTGTATTATGCGAATTATGATATGAAGAGAGTTCTAAACATGTCTTGAATTGAACTCTATAGGACAAGATACCGGAACGTCGAGTGGACAAGCCGGTGGTGACTCACGGTTGAAGGGCGTGCGCTAAGGTATGTAACTTGACCCGTTACATTAAGTAAAAATTAGATCATTGTATTTGGTTTTGTTGAATTATAAAATACAAGTTGTTATGAATTAAAGCTATGATATTGCTATATTGAATATTTGGCCGAAAGATGGATTGAACTCGTTGGTAGTTGTCAAAAAGGAAGGAATTTCCATAGACAAGCCAAACGGGTCGGATAATTAAGCAGGACATGATTAATGCTTCAGATTATGTTAGGTTGATTGTTGATTTTGAATGTTATATAACATATCAGAATTTCAAGATTCTTATTGTTTAATATCATAAAAGAAAACTGAATTTCGAGAATTGGGGTCTTGAGGTAATGACTAAACAAAGTAAAACATGGAATCCCAGGTACTACCGTAAATTACGGTAGTACCGTAATTTACGGTGAATGATAAATGTTTACGGTGCAAAATTCCTGATTTACGGTGCACCAAGAATTCTCAGGACTCACCGTAAATTACGGTGATACCGTAATTTACGGTGGAACAGAAACTTTATTTTTTTTTATTTCATTTTAATTTGATGTTTTAATCATATGCTAAGTCTTATGTAATAAAGTCAAAACTAATGTTTTTAATGGTTTTGACCCTAGGTGATTAGATGGATCTTATGGATGGTGGTCAAGCGATGTCGAAGAACCGAACACGAATTTTGAAGCTTCCGCTATGTGTTAAACTTATTAAATATTTGTTCTTGGGTTGCAAACAAATTCTCGAACAATTTTTGTATGTTCTAACTTAGTCATTAGTTGACTAAGGTTTATGATACATTCTGAAACTTATGTTAATCTATTATCTTTAAGTATAAATTTAAGGGTGTTACATTTTACCTCTTTCTCGCTACGTTACGACATCACACTCATACTGTGTTTTCTGGCTATGAAGACAATGAGTGGACGCGGAAGAGGAAACGTTAACATGACTCAGGCTCAGTTCACTAACTTGCTCAACACGGTGGCTGCAGCTTTCGCAGCTCACCCTGGAGGTAAACTCGTTACTTTAGGATGTTTAGATCCTACCCCCCACATCGTCTTTTCACCTCTAAGCCTATTCGCTTCACTTCTCACGACAGGTCAGCCTGCGCCTGCGCAGCCACGTGTTTGTACTTTCAAAACCTTCATGGATGGCAAGCCTCTCCCTTTCAGCGGCACTGAGGGTGCCATAGGCCTACTGCACTGGATTGAAAAGGCCGAAGCTGTCTTTGCTGTCTGCGAGTGTCCCCCTGCTAGCTGGGTAAAGTTCGCAACTGGTACGCTTGAAGGAAACGCGCTTTCATGGTGGAAAGCACAGATTCAGATGCTTGGTCTGGAAACTGCTAATGCTACTGCGTGGGAAGATTTCAAGGACATGATCAAAGAGGAGTACTGTCACAGGGATGACATCCACAAACTCGAAAATGAATACTATGAGCTCAAGATGGTTGGATCAGAGATTGAGACCTACACCAAGCAGTCCAACGACTATGCTGCACTTTGCCCAAACATGTCCCGACCTATGTATCGAAGGATCGAATTGTATATCAAAGGTTTGGTCCCAGAAATCCGGAGCCATGTAACCTCAGCCAACCTCAATACCATACAGCCCGTGGTCCGTCTTGCTCATAAACTCACCAATCAGGCTGTGGAGGAGGGCAAACTGCCCAAAAGGATCAGTGCTACTGCCGGAACTTCTAGCGATAACAAACGAAAGTGGGATGGAAATCAGGGTAAGGATGCTAACCCCACTCAGGCCCCAGTTCAACAAAGGAAAACTGAAAGCAACAAGGGCCCTCAGCAACAGGGTGGCTATCGAGGAAACCACCCCAAGTGTAACAAATGTAACCGACACCACAGTGGGCCAAGCGGAAAAAGTCAGTGTCAGCGATGCAACAAGATGGGGCATGAAGCCAAAGACTGCAGGAGCCAGTACCCAGCTAGGCAGAATCAGCATCAACCACAGCAACCGCAGCAGCAAGGAAACAACCGTGAATGCTACAAATGTGGGGCAATAGGGCACATGCGAAAGGATTGCCCTCAGTTGAACCAGAATCGCAACAACAATAATCGAGGTGCTGGAAACAACGACAACAACCAAGGAGCTGGAAACAATGCAAGGGCATTTGTGATTGGGGCTGCTGAAGCAAGGAACGACCCCAACGTGGTGGCGGGTAAGTTCCTACTTAATGATCGTTATGTTTCCGTATTATTCGATTCTGGAGCAGATGCTAGTTATGTATCTCTACGTATTAGTAAGAAGCTTAAGTCCACTCTTACGCCGTTAAGCTCTAAGCACATCGTTGAAATAGCTAATGGTAGAAACCCCGAGGCCTCACACGTTATTCGTAACTGCAAACTAGAATTGTCTGGTCAAACCTTCTGTATCGATCTCTTCCCCATCATTCTCGGAAGCTTCGACGTCGTCGTTGGTATGGATTGGTTATCCAAGCATCGAGCGGAAATCCTCTGCCAAGAGAAAGCCGTTCGTATTCCCCGTCCTCCTGGCAAACCCCTTATCGTCCGAGGCGACAAAAGCGGAGAAGTCACAGGCATCATTTCATTCTTAAAAGCCCAGAAGTGTTTACGAAAGGGGCACACCGCTATCTTAGCACTTGTTGTTAACACGCAGAAAAAAAAGGAAAACAGGATTGAAGATTTTCCAGTTGTACGCGACTATCCTGAGGTATTTCCTGAAGAACTACCTGGACTTCCTCCACACCGTCAGGTCGAATTTCAAATCGAGCTAGCTCCCGGAGCAGCACCTATAGCTCGTGCACCTTATCGTCTAGCTCCCGCAGAACTCAAGGAACTTTCTACTCAACTACAAGAACTTTTGGACAAAGGTTTTATCCATCCTAGCTCATCACCCTGGGGAGCCCCAGTGCTCTTTGTCAAAAAGAAGGATGGCACATTCCGAATGTGCATTGATTACCACGAACTGAACAAGGTTACCATCAAGAATCGTTATCCACTTCCCCGCATCGACGACCTGTTCGACCAGCTGCAAGGGTCGAGCTATTATTCCAAGATCGATCTGCGATCGGGTTATCACCAGCTGAGAGTCCGCGATGAGGACATCTCTAAGACTGCTTTCAGAACCCGCTATGGCCACTACGAATTCCTTGTTATGCCTTTCGGAATGACCAACGCACCTGCGATCTTCATGGATCTCATGAACCGAGTGTGCAAACCCTACCTCGACAAGTTCGTAATTGTGTTTATTGATGACATCCTTATCTACTCGAAAAGTCAAGAGGAGCATGAACAACACCTGCGTCTTATTCTCGAACTCCTTCGCAATGAGCAACTGTACGCCAAATTCTCGAAATGTGATTTCTGGATTAGAGAAGTCCATTTCCTTGGGCACATCGTCAATCAGGATGGGATTCATGTCGACCCCGCTAAGATCGAATCCATTAAGAATTGGCCTATACCTAAGACTCCGACCGAAGTTCGCCAATTCTTGGGATTGGCAGGATACTATCGAAGATTTATCAAGGGATTTTATAAGATCGCTCAACCACTTACGACCCTCACTCAGAAGGGTGTTGCTTACAAATGGAGTGATGCTCAGGAATCTGCCTTCCAGGAACTAAAGAAGAACCTCTGTAGTGCTCCTATTCTCTCCTTACCTGAAGGTACCGACGACTTTGTTGATTACTGCGACGCTTCTATTCAAGGACTTGGCTGCGTGTTGATGCAACGCGAGAAGGTTATTGCTTACGCCTCGCGGCAACTCAAGATCCATGAACGGAACTACACGACACACGACTTAGAATTCGGAGCTGTGATTTTCGCGCTCAAGATTTGGAGACATTATTTATACGGTACCAAGTGCACGATTTACACTGATCACAAGAGTCTCCAACACATAATGGAACAAAAGGAGTTGAATATGCGGCAACGCCGATGGGTCGAACTCCTAAATGACTACGAGTGTGCGATTAAATACCATCCAGGCAAGGCTAATGTGGTAGCCGATGCCCTCAGCAAAAAGGAGACCAAACCCAAGCGTGTTCGTGCCTTACAGCTCACCATCCACTCGAACCTCCCTAAGCAAATCCGAAACGCTCAGGTCGAAGCATTGAAAGCCGAGAACGTCAGGGCTGAGTCCCTGCGAGGATCAAGGAAACGGATAGAACAAAAAGAAGATGGTGCTTACTACGTAAACGGGCGTATATGGGTCCCACTTTATGGGAATTTGCGCGAGCTTGTAATGGATGAAGCCCATAAGTCCCGTTACTCAGTACATCCTGGTTCGAATAAGATGTACCACGACTTAAAGACTACATACTGGTGGCCTAGCATGAAAGCCCGCATAGCAACCTATGTCAGAAAATGTTTGACTTGTGCAAGAGTCAAG
This sequence comes from Helianthus tuberosus, assembly GCA_030545235.1. Classification (NCBI taxonomy): domain Eukaryota; kingdom Viridiplantae; phylum Streptophyta; class Magnoliopsida; order Asterales; family Asteraceae; genus Helianthus; species Helianthus tuberosus. Next base: position 27,530 of record JARYGA010034263.1, on the reverse strand, counting down.
GCTGAGTATCAGAAACCATCGGGCCTACTCCAACAGCCAGAAATCCCGCAATGGAAATGGGAGCAAATTTCCATGGATTTTGTTACTGGCCTGCCCAGGTCTCAACGCGGGAATGACACCATTTGGGTGATAGTGGACCGGTTAACTAAGTCTGCACACTTTTTGGCTATTAAAGAAACAGACAAGTTCTCTACCTTAGCAGAGGTATACTTAAAGGAAGTGGTTTCAAGGCACGGAGTGCCAACCTCTATTATTTCCGATCGAGACACGCGTTTAAATCTGAGTTGTGGCAAGCTATGCACAAATCCTTTGGCTCACGTTTAGACATGAGCACCGCTTATCACCCCCAAACGGATGGCCAATCTGAACGCACCATCCAAACCCTGGATGACATGCTTAGGGCATGTGTGATCGATTTTGGCAAGGGTTGGGAAAGGCACCTACCGTTAGTGGAGTTCTCCTACAATAACAGCTACCACACCAGCATTCAGGCAGCACCCTTTGAGGCATTGTACGGTCGTAAATGCCGATCGCCTCTTTGCTGGGCGGAAGTTGGTGACAGCCAAATCACAGGTCCAGAACTTGTGGTAGACACCACGGAAAGGATTGCCCAGATCAGACAACGCCTGGCGGCAGCTCGCGACCGTCAGAAGAGTTACGCTGATAAGGATAGGAAACCGCTAGAGTTCCAGGTTGGTGACCGGGCTTTACTTAAAGTCTCACCCTGGAAGGGTGTGGTTCGTTTTGGAAAACGGGGCAAGCTTAGTCCGCGATACATCGGACCATTCGAAATTACCAAAAAGATCGATAAGGTCGCTTACAGATTGAATCTGCCTGAAGAACTGAGTGCTGTGCACAACTTCTTCCATGTGTCTAATCTGAAGAAGTGTCTGTCAGATGAAACACTCATCATTCCTTTCAAGGAACTCACTATTGACGAACAGCTACACTTTACTGAGGAACCGATTGAGATCACGGATTGAGAGATCAAAACCCTCAAACATAGCTAAATACCTCTCGTGCGAGTCCGTTGGAACTCGCGACGTGGCCCAGAGTTTACCTGGGAGCGGGAAGACCAGATAAAGCGCAAGTATCCCCAGTTGTTCCCAAATGAAACTTCCAGCACTGAAGCTACAACCGAATTTCGGGACGAAATTCCAAATTAACGGGGGGATGATGTGACACCCCGTTGAAACGCTCTCACTCATACTAGCTTGTCAGTGGCTGCCTTAACTTTCGGGACGAAAGTTCTTAAAACTTGGGGATAATGTGACACTCTAGGTTTTCCCGAGCAAATATCTTGTAATTACATTGTGTGTATATATGTTATTAAATGAAAGTTGTGTTTTATCTTCATGTTCTATGTGATCCTTACACTGAGTATGTATATGTAGTATATATATATGTATGTAGTGGGCCGAGACCACGAACCCGACTCGAGACCACTCGGTCTTGAGTAAACAGTTGGGCCGTTTGGGCCGCACCCCTCCTTTAATCCATCCGGAACCCATTAGGGTGCACCAACTTGGAGCTAGTATATAACCCTTGTTGATAGCCAACCTTGCCATTTTTTGGGCAACCCACACACACTCTCTCTTACTAAAACCCTAAACCTCAACACTCCACCCCTCTCGGATCAAACCGGTGACAACCAAAGGGTTCTCGGATTTGCTTGAGATCAACACTCGGAAGCTCTTTCATCAATCCTTCACATCTTCTACACCCGAAATCCTTGACCAGTTAGTGTTTCTTGCAAACACACGTATATGCATGATAAAAAGTGTTGATTATGTGTTAAAGTGCATTGTAGCTATTGTTTAAGTATGATGAAAGTATTTGTTGATTTAATGGACATTGTTGAAGGGTAAAGATATTTCATTGACATGAATAATGGACACAAATCTGTTTAGGTAAATGATAAGCATGAATATTAGTTATGTATTGATTTGAATGATGGTATACAAGATCACAATATCGAGTGTATAAATCTAATGATAAAACTGGTGATTTTGTGCTAGATTTAGGGCCGAAGATGATGTCTAAATTGTGTTTTAACTTAGGATTGTGAATATGCAAACAAAGGATGAACTACATGAATGTGTGATGAATGTGTGATGAATGTGCTTGATGGACTATTTGAAGATCATTGAAAATATTTGAAATTGTTGTGTGCTTTGATCCGTTTTGAAAATAGTTTAGACAAGAAAACATGTTTGTGAACCCTCATTGGATAGGACACCAAATCATGAAATTAGAATTCTATTGGTTAGTACAAGTCTTGCAGGTGTACCAGAATCAGCAGACAAACGAGTCGAGATCTCTAGTCTCGACTCGAGACCATTGAGTTACAACTCGAGACTGTAGTGATTGCGACTCGAGACCATGTCCAAGCAACTCAAAACAGACTTCAGGGACTCGAGACCATCAAGGTCTCGACTCGAGATCTTCTGATTGCGACTCGAGACTGGACTCGAGATCCCTGAGGTTGCGACTCATACCTGCACTACTCGAGACCAGAAGTCCACGACTCGAGACCTCCCTGTTGCGACTCGAGACCGCGTGTTCTCGAGTCGAGACCACCTTGTCTCGTCTGGGCTACTTGTCTACGTTATTGGGCCGAATTTTATGAACTGTTCATGTTTGTTACTGTTTAAATGGATTATGTGTTACTGAACGTGTGATAGAACTAGCCCAATAACTTTATGTGATATGTATGCTATGTGTTAGAGACGTGTAGAATATGCGTGACTTCTTTGTACCCAAACCTGACCTATACTGGTAACCATGTTAGGACGTGGTGACCAACGTGTTTGACCAAGTAAACTAAACTGCCGAGCAACCCAAGGTGAGTTCACAACTATTAAAGCATGCGTTCCCGGTGGTTTTGGGAAACGGAAACTTAAACAACGCTATCCCCGCGTAAGGGATACAAACCTACTTTCTTCCCCTTAAATGGGACTCTTAGTTAATTATTGTTTATACGGTAATGCAACAAGCAACACTAAACGAAACTCTATCACTTAAGTCCCTACCATTTAATACCGATTAGTCGCCGGGGCCTGGCGAACGGGTTATTAGTTAATAGCGCTATTTAGGTGTAACCAGCCTCACACCGACCCTTGTTACTGGGAACGGGAGTGAACTAATGAACTCTGGCAAACCGTCAATGATGATAGAACATTGACAAACGGGGCACTACGGAAACGTACGGTTAAGTAAGTATTCGGTATTGGAAAAACAGTTTAGTCGCTTACCTATAGGGTAGCTCCCCATCGCATGTATAAACGGATAAATTAACTGGTGAAACAAGTTTTTGGTAATTAAAACTGGACAACTCGTGGACTCGCCAACATTTTTGTTGATACCCTACTGCATGCTTTGCAGGTACCCAGTGACTCAGGAGCTTGCAGCTTGGGAATGTGTAGTGGTCGTCTAGCCCATGTGTTGGGTTCTAAATAATCTTGAACTATGAACTTTGTTTTGAAACTGTTTGGTTTATGCTTCCGCTGTTTACTTAAAATGTTATTTGAACTTAAACCTTTAAAACTTCGAACTATAATGTTTACTAACTATTGTGGTTGGTGAACATCTTTACTATTGACCAATGCTCAGTATAATTGGTGGCTGGATCCTGGTCAGTCACGCCCCTAAGCGGTGTGTTCCGCATGTGGATTTTGAGGGTGTGACAAACATGCTATGATCATGACACCTTGGAAAATGATTTTTTCCGGCTCCTTCAGGCCACACGTCAAATAAGACTCCAACAAATCTTGAACAGAGAATGCAAAGGTTTGCGGAACACGGCACCATTTACTAACAAAATTCCACAAAACATTGGCCGCCAAGCAACCCGTAAATAAGTGACATACCTCATCTTCTCCTTCATTGCAGAATCCACACATCAAGTTCTGGATACTAATATTCCTTCTCTGCAACGCTTCAACAGTAGGAATCCTGTTAAGGACCGCATGCCAAGCAAAAATGTTATACTTGACCGGAACCCACTTGCACCATTACATAATGGGGACATTGTTAGGCTTTGACTGACCTTAAAATTTGAATTTCAACTAAAGGGCTATACAATACGTATTAAAAGTGTAAATTTAATTTTTCAAAGTGTGTAAATAATACCCTTGAAAAGTGAGGAATTGATTGGACGGAAGAGAATTTGAAGAGAATATGCTGGAAAAGTAAGATCTTTGATTCCTCGAGTTAAGCGGTTTGACTTTGACAACACCTTACACATTTATCAATTTACCAAATATTACATATAATTAATTCATCCGACCCGACTAAAAATCTTCCAAGATTTTGCTGTTTTATAATAACTTCTTCATTTTTCAAGATTTTTGCCATAAGAAAAATTTTATGGCTTCTTCATTCTTCAAGATTCTACTCGACCCATCTGCCGATCACATGGTATTTCTTCATCTTCTTCACAAACTCAATATCTCTCTCTAATTTTAATCCACAAAATCTTCAAACTTTTGCAGTCATTGCCACCTGAATATGCCTGCATGCATGTGGAGAACAAAATCACAAATTCCCCAATAATCCGATCTGCAAACGGAGGGTATTCGTGGCGGTTAAAGATCGAACAAAATGGTGATGGTGAGGGTTATTGTTTTGTGAATGGATGGAACAATGTGGTTGAAGATATTCAGTTGGGTTTTGGGGATTTTCTTTTCTTTCGGCTTGTTGATGGATCTACCTTTAGAATGTCAATCTATAGTCCAGATGGGTGTGAAAAGATTTTGCAACCAAAAAGTGACGAAAGTTGTCATGAAAAGAATGAGGAGAAAGAGAAAAGTGATGATCATGATGATGATCCTTTCTTTGTGGCGATTGTTACTTTGACCCACGCAAGATATTTGGTAACTGAATTTACCTATTTTTGTTACTTTTTTTTTTTATGAATGACAAAGGTTACATACACTACTACTCCTAAATTACAAAAATTTTCATATAATGTCTAGAATTGAACCTGGTTTCTCCTTCCAAGAGACACAAAACCTCTACCATCCAATGGCCACCTGCCCGCATTCTAACCAGGAGGTGGCGGGTTCGAGTCCTGCTCGTTCCCAATGCCCCTACGGTAGCGGATTTACCCCAGCCTCAGGCTTGCAGGGTGGCGGTCTGCGAGGTGGTATCACCTCGGCGGTTGGGAGGACCGTGGAATATCCCCCATCAAAGTAGGGATGTGCAAATGGTACCCGGTACATGTACTGAATTTACCGAACCGGTACCGATACCTACTTTTGGGGATTTTCGATACCGGTCGGTACCGAGCTCATCCCTACACCGATGACATTTTTTTGTTACTTGTTAACCATTTCAATTACTTTTATAAGAATTCAGACTTTTTTATATAGGTCAACCCGAACTGTTTTTAATATGGGTCAACATGACATGTTTTTGTAAATGGGTCTAAATCTGTTTTTTTTTTTTTTTATTTCATGTCGAATTTGGGTCTTGTCAAGAATCGCCACCATGTTAATAAGTTCATTTAGTTTAAAAGAAAAAAACTTGGTTTTGCTAACTTAGCATTCGTGCATGTTGGTACCTAAACAAGCATGGGCGGAGGTTAATGGTGGGCCCGGGGGTTCCCCGACCCGCACCGATTTTTTTTCTCGTAGTGTTAATTTTATCAGAAATTATTTTTTAGTGTAAAATATTGGATTTTTAAGAGTCCGACATCTACCAATTTGAATTTTGAAAGTCTGGCCGTCATTGAATTTTTGTTCAAGCTCCCGCCACTGTAAAAAACTTCATTTTGTCTTGTTAAAAATTAAAAAATAAAGTTTTTGACACTTGGTGTTACTAGCTTAACAGCTTAACATTTGTGCATGTTGGTATGCTAACAAGTCCATTTAGTGTTGTAAGAAATAATGGATTTTAATAATCCAAATTATAAGTCGTTGGTCGACAACAGTTCCAACTTTAAAATTGACCAGTTGTGGTTCAATTTTTTCACATATTGTAAACTAATGGACCTTTATTAATAGAAGCTTTATTTCTTTTTGTCCCTTTATCCTTTTCGATTTAGTAAAGGTCCATTGGTTTACAATATATGAAAAAGTGAGACTACTACTGGTTAATTTTTAAGTTGAGACCATCACCGGCCAACGGCTAATAGTTAGACCATGTGTAGTGGTTAACACCCCACCCTTGGGCGTTTTGCGCCATGTGACAACCCAGTCAGCAATGGGGCATTATGGGGCGTTTTATAAAATGGTTGTAGTGAGGATGTAGGCATTGTGGGACATTATGTTTGTAATAAAATTAAATAAAAAAAACATCAAAAGAATCTGATTGGTTTTACCAAAAGGAAAATGAAGGTGATTGGACACAAGAAAAGGGGTTGGGCGTGGAATATAGCACGCTCCTCACAATTTTTCTCGAAAAAACGCCCACGGGGGCCGAGCTTGGGCGTGCTTTGGGCGTGGATGGGCTTAAAAACGCCCCAATTTGAACGAGTACGCACGGTCTTAGGATTATTAAAATCCATTATTTCTATTAGAAAAATATAAAATAAACGTTTTTTTAGGGTTGGTTTTAGTAGCTAAACATTCCTGCATTGTTGTATGTTAACAAGTCCATTTAGTTTTATAAAAACAGAACTTTTTTACACTTGATTATACTAACTAAACTGCATTGTATGCTTGTTAACAAATTCATTTAGTATTATTAAAAATAAATGTTTTTTACACTTGGTTTTACTAATTTGACAGCGATTTCCGGGAGGATTTGCGGAGTTGGTGGGAATAAATGCGGAAGGAACCATGAAGGTGAAGAATCTTGATGGAAAAGAATGGGTTACGGGTTTGAAGTTGGACAAATCGTATAGAAATACGATAAGGTACTATTTGTCGCCCGGGTGGTCTTGTTTCGCTCGAGAAAATAAGTTAGCGGAAGGAGATGAGTGTGTGTTTAGATTCATTAGAAGTGAAGGTAAGTTGTTACTAGCAAAAGTAACCAAGAACAAATGGCCAAAGCCGCCCGGGGAAATTCCGGTGACGGAGGCTTTGAAGAGGTCGAGGGCGCGGGCAAATCGTGAATGTGGTGGTGATGTTGTTGTGGATCCCGATGAAGAGCGTGTCGAGGTGATGAAGAAACCATTTGAAATGCCACCTAAGCGGCAATGTGGACCGCCCCCTCAGCAAAAATCGAGGGTTTTGTTTTTTTGAAACTTATGAACGTTTAGCAATCTTGAAGTGTGTGTTTCTAACATCTATTAGGCGGTGGGGTGTGGGAGCGGGGAGGGGCACGGGGACAAACACCCTTGTATTACACAATATTACAAACATCAAAGCATGCGCATAACCTTTTTCTAAGTGCCTAAAAATAAAAATTTGAGTTATGTATGCAACTAATAATTAGTTGCGTGTTGGAAGCGTGTTTTATAATTATGTTGCATTGTGACAAAATAGCTAAAAAATTGTTTTAACAAATGTGTCAATTATTATTACTTTTATTTTTCAATAACAAACTCACTTGTTTGTTAAAAATTGTATATTAAAATTTAAACTTATAAATTTGGTTGAATATCCTCTTAGTAAACAGTATTCATGTCTGGACTAAAAAAGATTATTAAGTTGGTGTTTATTTTACATTATTGATCAGTTATTATCAAATACCCATGCCAATGAGTTATGGCTCTAAAGGCATTGAAAGAGGAAGTGCTCAAGTTTGAATATGATTTTAATCGGGTTTTACCATATTGTGTCTTTGGATGGTTGGTTTTTCCCAGAACTGGAGATGGTAGCCTTAGATTATCCGATGGTGTCTGCGATCGTGAGCGTATGTGGTCGCCTTTTGCATTTCATGTGTTTATACTTCCATTATATTTATTTATTTTTTTATACATCCAATTCATGTGCTTATGTATCTATGTCATGTATTAATACCTCCATTACATGTATTTCTAAATAAAAATTTTAGCCAATGTTTGGTTTGGTTATTAACTGAACCGAAAACCGACAAATTAACCGAACAGAAAACCGACAAATTAATCGAAGAAACCGAACCGATTAACCGATGACTTCGGTTACAGTTACGGATAATGCTAATAATCGAACCGAACCATGCTGATGTACAAAATTGTATTAATTAAATTCAAACAAGTTTTAAAATTGGAAAAACCCGCTAAAACACACACTACCGGCAAGTGTACCGGTCGTAAGTAGTAAACAATGTCGGACCAAGGAATTTTTTCATGGGGGTGCGGAACATTTTTAAAAATTTTAGGCCCATAGGTATATAAGTAAAAAAATCGGTTCGTATCGGGTCGGTTCGGGTCGTGTCGGGTCGGGTCATGTAAAACAAAACAAATCGCGCCATAACGTCCCTACTCATGGTTTCTATCATAAACAAATTGATCCATAAGTTCATCGTTCCATAATATAATGTTTCAATTTTAATTTTCAACCCTAGAAATCGTGTGTAATCACCCTAAAAATCATCTAAACAACATAATCACCCTAAAAATCATCTAAACAACCATAAACAACGTCAAAACACATGAAACTTCAAACCTATTTAAGAATTTTGTTACCCTTTGGTGTTGGACGGCGGTGGTTCGTGGTTGCTGATGACGTGCTGTTGTGGTTGTTGTTGTGTTCGATGATCGCTGGTAGGAGAGGACCCAAGAGAGGGAGGGCGGGAGGAATTCTAAGGGACTAATGGGCTTATTTTAATTATTAAGGTTGAGTTTGGTTAATGGGCTAGTAGTTAGTGGGCTAATTATGTTTAACGGAATAGTGGGTTAAGGTATTGGGTATTTGGGTTAAGTTGGGTAGTATAAGTTTATATAATTTAGGTAGTTTTTTTTTAATTAGAGTTTACTAAAAAAATTTAAAATATAAATAGATAACATTTTTTTACCTATGGTGTGTGGACGAAAAATTCCAAGGGGTGCGGATGGAAAAATTCAAGGGGTGCGGACGAAAAAATCCAAGGGGTGCGGACGGGATTTTCAATGGAAAATAGCACTAATTTTTTTTTCCCGGGATTACGCCCGCCCACCTTGAGCTAGGGGTAAGTCCGCCCCTGGTAGTAAAACAAGTAAGTCCGAGTATCGAATCGTGGACACAATAATAACGACTCTTGGTACTAAACCTCTATCGACCCCTAACCTAATAATTTGGTTTTGTGAGAGAATGGTTTGTTTTAAACTAAAAGGAAAATGAAACAAATAGACCACCAAACAGACAGCAAGTGCAGATAACTGCAAACTATACTGGAACTCAAGTCTGGGAAAAATAGGTTACCTAGGCAATAATCCCTAGTAACCCTGGTTTTTGAACGAAGACTCTGTCTTACCCGATAAACCCCCGGAAGGTAAACCGACCCCAACAGTATGACAAGTGATGAAGTGCTAAAATGGACTGACTCGATTTACAGACCACCATGTTCCACAACTATCACGTATAAGTAATTTATGTAACATCCGTCAAAATGGATTCCCGAAATCCGACCCGTTTTGAAATGCGAATCCTAAACTTGAACCAACGTAGATTTTTCGCAAATTAAATAACCCTTGAAAAGCTTTTTTATGGTTAATTATCTGTGTTTTTAATTATTTGTTTTTGTTAAAAAAAAACAATATATTAATTAATTAGTTTAAATAATTTAAAGGCTATTAGATAACCTAGTTAGTTCTAGGAAATCAACTTAAACCAAGTTAAGTTAACTAATTAATTAACCTTTCAAAGTTGAGGGACTATATTGGTCTTTTCCTAAAACTAAAATGCTAAACCGTACTCCCCCTCGTTTTATATACGCAGTCACACACCAACACCCCCTGCATCTCGATCCTCCATCTTCTACATTCAAACCCTAATCTAAAGATACATATACACGCAGAGACATCAAATGTCCCCAAACAGAAACATTCAACTCCATCCTCTACCATCTCTCTCTATTGTATCTACATACAACTCACGTATACAAAAGCCACAGACCAAACATACACTCACAAGCTGCCTGACCAAGATTTCTCTCTCTCTCGGGTTCAGTCCGGCGACTGGAATTACCGGCGGAGTCGGTGATGTCGGCGGTTCGTTCTGTCGGGTAAGATGCCCCCTTCCTCCGACAATCAGCCGACCACCACTGTAAGTGGCGGCACGTGATGGTGACGGCACGACGGCGACACACGGCAACGGTATTTTAGAGAGAAACGACGGCGGCAGCAACCGTATCGGTCACCGGCAGCGATAACCGCGCCAGCAACGGCGGCGGTGAAGTTGGTTTATTTTTCTTCTTCTCGGGTCAGTTTTGGCCCAGAGGTGCTCGAGTCAGTCGTTTGGCTCAAGTTATATCCCATTCAGCTTAGGTCAGTTTCGATTCGAGTTCGTTTCAGTTTGATTTGGTTAAGTTTCGTTTCAAGTCCGATTGTTATAATTGTTTGGGTTAACTCGGTTCAGCAGATTCGGGTCTTGTTTCGGTTCAGTCAAATCTGGTCAACATAAGTCAACACAGTCAAGGTCGGTCAACTATTGGTCAACAACAGGCTCGGTGTTGGGTTCGGGTCAAACCTGGTCAAACAGTCAAATAGGTCGGATTCGGTAAAATTCTAAGCGTTTTGAAGTTCTTTATATTATTTATGTTAATGTTAATTTTTTTACGCAAAATGAACGCTTATAAATTGTAAACGTACATGGAATATATATAGATATACCAGCCTTAAAATTTATTGTTTCGTATCTATCATTGTTATTAAATTGTTGAATTTTGACAATAATAAACGACACCTTAGGTTGTCGGGATCGTCCAAAAAGAGGGGAAACTCTGCCCATTTTTTGTAAAATTCCGTAAAACAAAACGTGTAAATTTTATAAAACGAAACCTATCAAATTCGACTAACTTTTATAAAATAGATATAAATGTGTAATTATTTTTATTTTCGGACAACATTTCAACAATACTTTGAAAGAATTAATTTAGAAATATTACTCCAACTATATAAAATATATCTATATATATATATATATATACACACACATTTATATCAACTAGATATACTTCAAATCCCACTTCAAATCATCCATAATCCAGTTTACTCATGCACAATCGTTTGCCCATATAGGGTGACCGCAATGTTCCATCCTCCTAAACTCGTACACTCGTCAACACTTGGATAATCGGAAGACTTAGCAAATTTTGTGAGTTTACTTGACCCATTTTACCGTTTTCACACTTTTGGGTGTAACATGTTTTTATATACAAAACACACTTGGTATACATATTCTTATGCAACTACATAAACAAACAATCCAATACATGCTTACTATTTGTTATGCTTGATTCGTGTTTTCTGGGTGATTCTTATGTGATGAACTTGTCATTAGCTTCGTACAAGCCTCCACTTAACATGTATAGCGCTATAGGAGTAACGCACCACCCGTGAACGAGAGGTCATGTTAGGTTTATTCATTCATACTTGCGTAAACAGAGGGTTGACTTGTAAATCGCATGCCAGTTTATACGTTAATCTTGATAACTAGGTTTGTCATGTGGATTGTTCCTTATCATTTTTATACTTATATACTACGCACCAAACTTGTATGCTCGCCAATAATTTTTGTATTGAACTACACTTTTAAAACATGTTGCAGGTTTAGCGATGATGTTGGTGATGCATGGAATCTAGTAGGATGCTTAGATACACACTTTAAATTTGTATTCTTATTGTATTGTATTTCGTTACTCATGTTGTATTTATGTCAAATCTTTGTAATTGACCTTTTAGAAATGAAATGAAATCCATTATTTAATTATTGTCACAAATAGTGTTATGAAGTCTCTTGCAATCTCGTTTTCGTCTCACTCCGATGTTTCCGTCATCGGTTGGGGTGTGACAGATTGGTATCAGAGCCATAACTATAGGAAATTAGGAAAAATTGCCATGCTTTTTACCTAGTCTATAGTTCTAGAGCTTTATTCTTATGTTTTACTTGAACCACTTGCATGATACTCTATTTTCTCCTTATTTATTTTCTTCTGACCTTTTAAACATGTGTCACTTTGTGTTAATACTTGGTTTAATATTTGTTAATACTTGTTGTATTGTCCCATTCTTTATGTGCTATTCTTGAAATGCCTTTTACGCGTTATTTTCTTGAGATGCTTTATGTGCTTATACTTGTTATTATTTTTTGAACATACGTATTTTTACTCGTTTATACTAAAATCGAAACCACTCTTAATACACAAACGAGACGACTTCACCAAAATAGGCGTGAAACCCACAATTTGGTGAACAACTCTCAACCCATATACTTTTCTTTTTTACATGAAATTCACCATCAAGATAGGAGTGAAATCCTCACCATGATGGAGAAATTCAAATTTCAAAATTCTAGTGGACCCTCGTCAAAGTGTTGAAATTAAATTTTGACCCGACGGGTACCAACTACACTTAGGGTATGAAATCGTCAAGTTAGGGGTGAAACCCGCACCTTGTCGACTAGTTCCGCTCCCTGATTTTCAAAAATCCTGCCAAGTCTCGAATTTTCGATTGATTTGGAACATGTAGTAACTGGAAGGGGTGAATACCGTCAACCGAGATATCGGCGAAGGTGTTCCACCTATTAGGCCAAAGCATGTTTCTCAAATTCAAAAGAATTTTCGACCGCTTTGGTTTAGTCAAAGTTCCATTTTGGAACCATCCAAGTTTTAATCAAACATGTGTTCATATTATTTATCTTATAAGATGCAATCTTTCAAGTTCAAATTTACTTTTGACATTTACTTCTCGCACACAACATACTAAATCTTTTTCCTACATTTATACATATGCATGGTTTCAAAATGTCACCCGATTTTGTTAACATTTCTTGCAACACCAAAATGGGGACACATTATCGAGATAGGAGTGATTTCCTTACCTTGACAATTAGCTCCACTCCTCCTTTTCTTAAAACGACCTCACCGAGTTAGGGGTGATTCCCTTACCTAGGTGATCATTACCAAAACCTTCTTTCAAAAGAGACTTCATCATCCAACACAATTATATTTTACACCTAAATCGTTTATCACTTGTCAAAATCCCTACTTATGCGAATTTCAAAATTTGTTATCTCATCAAACCTATTCTTTATCTCCTAATCTATTTCACGTAAATCATATACACACAAATTTTTAATCATGCCTTAAACCGTTTCATCACTCGAATTTCAAAATCATGCGAAATGATACCTATCAATTTAATCGGTCCAATGAATCTCCTGCCCATGAACTTCTTATTTAACCTAATCACTAAAACGCGCTCACGTTATATCATTATACTAAAGACTTTCATTCTCAGTCGTAAATCGAACTAACTTTCTCATATATTGATAAGATCTTATATATATATTATAAGATCGTTTTACCGCAAACTCTTTTCAAAACCAACGAATCATTTTCATTGCTAAACTTCTTTTAAGAATCAACGTTTTCATAAGAGCCTCCAAAATTCAAATTTTTTTGTTTTAATGCATACGAAACAAACCGTTACGTTCAAAAACCTTTTCTACACCGCTTAATTCGACACCAATTTTCAAAACACGTGGGCAAGAAGACTTCATGAGAACCGACCATCTTCGGATTTCGTAAACTCTTTTAAAACAAAAGTAGCATTTCCATCCATTACAAAATACATTATGCTTAACCAATGAGTACTTTATATCCTCTTACATGTACAAACTATATTCTACCCTTCAAATCAAGCTCAATCTAATTTTGATTCGATAAACTCAACTTTTCTTTTAAACAACTATACATGCATATCATCATACACATTTTAGTCGATATCTCGCGATAACATCATTCATATCGTTCGTATTTACATACTCAACCTTTTTGAATGCTTTTATACGCTTAAATCCATTGTGTCCCAACGTACACTATATACATAGTATTTATTATTCGTACCTACACTTATGTTCATACGTTTTATGCTTATACTTATACTCATACTACTCGTACATTTTACGTCTATACTCATACTTACGTGAATATCCATACTTAAACTTATATTTATGCTCATACTTTCATTTATACTCATGATACATACATTCGTACCCGTACGCGAGCGTAATCCGAGGGATTCGCTTACGTGGGTCCCACACATACTTAAGCATGGACTTTCTTATATACTATATTCTTATACGTACACATCTTTATTTTTAAATTATGTATACCCTGATTCATACACAACTAGTACAAGCTATGCGGATCATGCGACGATCAAAATAATCGCGGGTGCACACGGGATTATAATGATAGGCGTATGAGAACCATAAAGTGTACTACTGTGCATGCTAAGACACGGAGCGTAACATAACACCGAATACGAAACGGGCGTAATATGGTCAAAACATGGTGGATACGCCGTTGGTACTTCCTATATATAAGTGTTTTCACCAGGTTAACAAACTTTCCTAAAACATGCCATGAGAAATTCAGTGTTTTGTAGACCTTTTGGACCTAATTCAAACTTTAAACAACTCACAACGCATTATATCCGATTATCCACGACGAGGCTCCATTCATAGTACGCGACTTTTGTCTATCCAATACTTGTGTCATTCTTATACTTGCATTCACTTAGAGTCAATCGTTCCCTTCCGTACTCCCACTATTCTCTATTATTCCATGTATTTTACACGAACCCCTTTTGCGGTCAAGTCTCATCTATTCTCTCTGTCGAATCTTCGGATGCCATCTTTTCAAAAGTCTTCCTCTTAGATTTCGAGGACGAAATCTCCTAAAGTAGGGGAGACTGTAACATCCGTCAAAATGGATTCCTGAAATCCGACCCGTTTTGAAATGCGAATCCTAAACTTGAACCAACGTAGATTTTTCGCAAATTAAATAACCGTCGAAAAGCTTTTATATGGTTAATTATCTGTGTTTTTAATTATTTGCTTTTGTTAAAAAAACAATATATTAATTAATTAGTTTAAATAATTTAAAGGCTATTAGATAACCTAGTTAGTTCTAGGAAATCAACTTAAACCAAGTTAAGTTAACTAATTAATTAACCTTTCAAAGTTGAGGGACTATATTGGTCTTTTCCTAAAACTAAAATGCTAAAACCTACTCCCCATCGTTTTATATATGCAGTCATACACCAAACACCCCCTGCATCTCGATCCTCCATCTTCTACATTCAAACCCTAATCTAAACATACATATACACGCAGAGACATCAAATGTCCCCAAACACAAACATTCAACTTCTTCCTCTACCATCTCTCTCTATTGTATCTACATACAACTCACGCATATAAAAGCCACAGACCAAACATACACTCACAAGCTGCCTGACCAAGATTTCTCTCTCTCTATCTCTCTCTCGGGTTCAGTCCGGCGACTAGAATTACTGGCGGAGTCGGTGATGTCGGCGGTTCGTTCTGTCGGGCAAGACGCTCCCTTCCTCCGACAATCAGCCGACCACCACTGTAAGTGGCGGCACGTGATGGTGACGGCACGACGACGACACACGACAACGGTATTGTAGAGAGAAACGACGTCGGCGGCAGCCGTATCGGTCACCGGCAGCGATAACCGCGCCGGCAACGGCGGCGGTGAAGTTGGTTTATTTTTCTTCTTCTCGGGTCAGTTTTGGCCTAGTGGTGCTCGATTCAGTCGTTTGGCTCAAGTTATATCCCATTCAGCTCAGGTCAGTTTCGATTCGGGTTCGTTTCAGTTTGATTTGGTTAAGTTTCGTTTCAAGTCCGATTGTTATAATTGTTCGGGTTAACTTGGTTCAGCAGGTTCGGGTCTCGTTTCGGTTCAGTCAAATCTGGTCAACATAAGTCAACGCAGTCGAGGTCGGTCAACTGTTGGTCAACATCAGGCTAGGTGTTGGGTTCGGGTCAAACCTGGTCAAACAGTCAAATACGTCGGATTCGGTAAAATTCTAAGCGTTTTGAAGTTCTTTATATTATTTATGTTAATGTTAAATTTTTTTTACGCAAAACGAATGCTTATAAATTGTAAACGTACATGGAATATATATAGATATATTAGCCTTAAAATTTATTGTTTCGTATCTATCATTGTTATTAAATTGTTGAATTTTGACAATAATAAACGACACCTTGGGTTGTCGGGATCGTCCAAAAACAGGGGAAACTCTGCCCATTTTTCGTAAAATTCCGTAAAACAAAATGTGTAAATTTTATAAAATGAAACCTATCAAATTCGACTAACTTTTATAAAATAGATATAAATGTGTAATTATTTTTATTTTCGAACAACATTTCAACAATACTTTGAAAGAATCAATTTAGAAATATTACTCCAACTATATATATATATATATATATTTATATCAACTAGATATACTTTAAATCCCACTTCAAATCATCCATAATCCCGTTTACTCATGCACCATCGTTTGCCCATATAGGGTGACCGCGGTGTTCCATCCTCCTAAACTCGTACACTCGTCAACATTTGGATAATCGGAAGACTTAGCAAATTTTGTGAGTATACTTGACCCATTTTACCGTTTTCACACTTTTGGGTGTAACATGTTTTTATATACAAAACACACTTGGTATACATATTCTTATGCAACTACATAAACAAACAATCCAATACATGCTTACTATTTGTTATGCTTGATTCGTGTTTTCTGGGTGATTCTTATGTGATGAACTTGTCATTAGCTTCGTACAAGCCTCCACTTAACATGTATAGCGCTATAGGAGTAATGCACCACCCGTGAACGAGAGGTCATGTTAGGTTTATTCATTCATACCTGCGTAAACAGAGGGTTGACTTGTAAATCGCATGCCAGTTTATACGTTAATCTTGATAACTAGGTTTGCCATGTGGATTGTTCCTTATCATTTTTATACTTATATACTACGCACCAAACTTGTATGCTCGCCAATAATTTTTGTATTGAACTACACTTTTAAAACATGTTGCAGGTTTAGCGATGGTGTTGGTGATGCATGGAATCTAGTAGGATGCTTAGATACACACTTTAAATTTGTATTCTTATTGTATTGTATTTCGTTACTCATGTTGTATTTATGTCAAATCTTTGTTATTGACTTTTTAGAAATGAAATGAAATCCATTATTTAATTATTGTCACAAATAGTGTTATGAAGTCTCTTGCAATCTCGTTTTCGTCTCACTCCGATGTTTCCGCCATCGGTCTATAGTTCTAGAGCTTTATTCTTATGTTTTACTTGAACCACTTGCATGATACTCTATTTTCTCCTTATTTATTTTCTTCTGACCTTTTAAACATATGTGTCACTTTGTGTTAATACTTGGTTTAATATTTGTTAATACTTGTTGTATTGTCCCATTCTTTATGTGCTATTCTTGAAATGCCTTTTACGCGTTATTTTCTTGAGATGCTTTATGTGCTTATACTTGTTATTATTTTTTTGAACATACGTATTTTTACTCGTTTATACTAAAATCGAAACCACTCTTAATACACAAACGAGACGACTTCACCAAAATAGGCGTGAAACCCAAAATTTGGTGAACTCTCAACCCATCTACTTTTCTTTTTTACATGAAATTCACCATCAAGATAGGAGTGAAATCCCCACCTTGATGGAGAAATTCAAATTTCAAAATTCTAGTGGACCCTCGTCAAAGTGTTGAAATTAAATTTTGACCCGACGGGTACCAACCACACTTAGGATATGAAATCGTCAAGTTAGGGGTGAAACCCGCACCTTGTCGACTAGTTCCGCTCCCTGATTTTCAAAAATCCCGCCAAGTCTCGAATTTTCGATTGATTTGGAACATGTAGTAACTGGAAGGGGTGAATACCGTCAACCGAGATATCGGCGGGGGTGTTCCACCTATTAGGCCAAAATCTGATGCGAATACCACTTTTTATCGACCTAGGCTTCTTTTGCGTATCATGACACCCAAGTCCCAAAGCCTTAGTGATACATGACCCGGCCCAAAGATTTTTTTTTTTTTGAATGGTAGGATTCTATGATCATAGAATAGGGCCAAAATATGTTGTAAAACCCCAACAAAGTACATAATGATTACAATGAAAAAACTAAAATTTACTACCTACACGCCCACTTTATTTGCTTACAAAATTATGTCTTTGACGTTGAAATCCACCCATCTTTCCCACGCCAAGTCTTGATATTTCGTTCTACCTTTGATCCATAGATATGAGTTTACTTTGATGTCTTCCAATACTTTGTTTCCGGAGCTAATTATACCTTTGAATTCTTTATCCTTCCTTGCCTTCCATATGTGCTACATTGTTGTTATTAAAATCATGCCTACCACCTTTTTCTGGAGCTAATTATACCTTTGATTTTGCCGACTCGCACGATACTAATAGATGACTTGCCGTCTCATCATGTAAGCCGCATCTCGGGCATCTTTGATCATGCACATTAATGCCCCATTTCCTTAGTTCGGTTTTGACCGGAATTTGCTCTCCAACAAAAGTACTTTGTCTTTGGAGGTGCCCAATTGTTCCAATGTGTCCATATGTTATTTTGCTCCATAGTTGTCTCTTTTAGAATCTGTTTTCTCACTGTAACTACCAAAAATTCTCCCTTTTCTGTCGCCTTCCATTTCCATATATCTGGTCCATCATTGAATTTGAAACTGTTTAGTTCCTTTAGCAATTCAGTCCATTCAACTAAGCCCACTCCAAATCTGTATTAGGCGGCCTTACCCATTCCAAAGCCCATTGGGTTTCATTAGGCGACCTTATAGTATATTTTTTCACTTTTGCATTTTTATTTTTTATTATCCTAAATAGATCTGGGAGCCTCACATTAAGTGGTGTTTCGCAAAGCCATGTTCGAACCAAAAGTATATATTTGCCCCTACACCCACTTCCGCTACCAATCTATTTTTTTTATTGATACCCCTAACGATAACATATCTTTTTCTGCAGCCACAATATCCTTCCAGATGCCACTAACCTTGTTTCTAATTGGAATGTATTATGTTGCTCTAATGTTTGTGGTTTTTTTTTTTTTTGAAAAGTAAACTTCAATAGAAACAACGCCAAACTCCAAAATGAGGCGGCCCAAATACAAACAAAATTATATGGCCTTCACCACATGACCCCACTATGAGTTGTTATTGTCTTTATATTTGTACCACCACTTCATATAAGAGCCAAGTTAGCGCTTCTTATATCCCCTACCCCGATATCCCCATAATTTCTAGGTAGTACAAGTTTTTTGCCAAAAGATCCATCTGATTTTGTTTTTTCCTTCTTTTTGACCCCAAATAAAGTCTCGTCTAATTGCATTTAGCATACTTGTTACCTTTTTTGGAGCCCGGGACATTGAAAAGTAATAGTTTGGTAAGGCACCCAACACCACTTATGCTAGAATCACTCTACCGGCAAACGAAATACATTTTGCCTTCCATGTCGATAACTTTGCATTGAACTTATCCACAATCAGTTTCCAATGCTTTATTCGTTTCATGTTCGTGCCATTTGGTAGGCGGAGGAACGTAAAGGTCTTTCTCCAACTCTACATTTTATCATTTTTGCCTTGTTTAAGACTTCAACACTATCTACCTCCCCTAGGGCCGGCCCAATGCTTATCAAAACCTAGGCTCGGGCCTAGGGCCTCCAAACTTTTAGGGCCTCCATTTAATATAAAAATGATATATAATATATAATTGTTTTAATTCTATAGATCTATTAACTTTGCTAGTGTAGTGGTATTAGTCCCGCCCTAGTCTTGTAAAGACCCTAGCGCGAATTCATAAGCAAAATATTTTTTTTTTCCTTTTGGCGCATCCTTCTGGTGACATTAAACGAAAGACTCATAAGCAATATATTTTTTTCCTTTTGGCGCATCCTTCTAGTGACATTAAACGAAAGACTGAGATATATTGATTAAATACAGTTGTGATACTGTAATTATTTCAAGTATTTTTATCATATACAAAGCAAATTAAAAAAATAAAATGGATTTATATTGTGTAAAAAATAGAAAATAGGGTATTAATGTCTAGGTATCTAAAAACCCGATTTTCTAATACCCGATCATACCGAAACACGGTTTGGTACCCGAAATTGGGTATTAGAAAAACCCGATTTTTGCACCTCTAATGTTAGTCAATAACGAAATTGGGCCTCCACTTTTTAGTTTGCTTAGGGCCTCCGAAAACGTAGGAACGGCTCTGACCACCACTCCAAATAAAGAAGATTTGCTCAATTTTAGTTTTAGTATGGAGCATAAATAGAAGCATCTAAGCAACTGATTCAGATTTTTTATTTTGTTTTCTTCACATTCTCCCATAAATATCAGATCGTCGGTGTAACATAGGCGTGATATACATGGCCCATTATTAGGTAATTTGATACCTTTAAAAATATCCCTTTCAACCGCCCTTTTCATTATAATATTTAAAGCTTCCATTGTAACATTCTCAAAAATTTTATTTATATAAAATATATAAAAACTTATGTTATTAAAAGGATGCATCATGGGTAAGTTGACCGATGGAAATATGAGGTATTTTGGGCTAGCGTAGGAACCATTTAATAATTAAATTATAAAAATACATTATATTTGAACCTACTCTGTTTTTAATGAAACTTGGTTCAAAATGTAGATAAAATTATTCTCGTTCTAATGGCATATTCAGCATTTTATAAAACGTCATATTTTAGAAGTTATAAGCACCAAATAAGTGAAGCAGTTAAATTAATTATAATATATATATTAAATAAAATAATTATACTATAATAATTCAAAAACCCATATATCAAAATTAGGAAAATACATGCATGTGACTTGAAAATATGAAATGCTATACGTGGAAGTCAGAAAGATTGAAAGAATTTGATGAGTGATACGTGGCTACATTTTGAAGACACAGATGCTTTCTTGCGTGAACACTAAGCTATGCAAATTCAGTATAAATAGAACAACCTTCAAACATCCTAAATTGTTCAGCCTCTTTCTTTCGATCTCTCCATAATTCCATTTTCTTTAGTTATTCACCTATAAAAATAATAAAGCCCTACCCCGTTTTAAGTGTTGTAATCCCTGGTCACTGATGCACTGTCCGATTGATGTAGGGCCCCGTAATGAATGTCAAGGCTCTGCCCGACTAACTTTGTTGGGGTTCTGTCTCGTGACGTAGGGATAAAGTTGAATTAGGTTACTATACTTAATACGAGTACACTATATATATTTTATTAAATTCAGGGATTATACCCAAAATATAACTACCCTCCTAAAACACCCCTACACTTTCTAAAATATACCCGTATGCGATAAACGAGCCCGTATACCTTTTATATTAATAAAAATAACATAAAACAAGTTTTGGTAGGCGTTCGAGGGCCGAGAAGACTTAGTCTTCGAGTTACACGGGGCACGACAGACCAGGATACGAGGACACACCAGAGCACGCCACGTGTCCGACGCGTGTGGGGTCTAGGGCTGACTCGGCAACCCTATACCAGGACACGTAGTCCCTGGCGGGTCGCGTAGCCTTTGGCTACACTTTACGCGGGCCGCGTAGAACTCAATTTTCAGGCCCTATAAGTAGAAGGCATCGGCCTTCAGTCCAACTCGTTCAATTCTTTTCGATTCTCTCTCAATTCTGAAGAATTAAGAATTATAACCGGGCATTATACCCCCTTAATTAGCAAAGCTCTGCCTCGTTGTAAGTATCATAACCCCTGGATACGTATTAGATACTCTGCCCGATTGATCTAGGGTTCCGTAACGGCTGTCGTGGTTCTGCCCGACGTAGTCGTTGGAATGCCGTCTCGGGGAGGGTATTACTAATGTTAAAATGGGTTATTATACTAACACGTTTGCATTGTTTATTTAACTAGATTATAACCAGGAAGCCACAAAGTAAATACCTAAAATAGCAATGTGAGTAATCTCCTTTTTTGTAAACTGATTTTACAAAACCTTAAATATTTTACAATGCAATTTAGCAGTGATTGAGTCTTTGTAATTCTACGATTACTGCCGGTATGTTGGGTTTTGTATACAAAATGTGAGACACGTTACCATTGGACGAAGAGTTAGCCAATATGTAATATGACCCACCAGTCAGGATTGACAGTACTGAATGAGTAATTGGGTAGATATAAACATTGTAATCGCTCTCAATACTGTTTAAATTAAATTAATATTTTTTGATTAAACTGGGATTCACTCACCAGTATTTCTCACTGACAAATGTTTTTAAAACGCGTTTCAGGTAACACAATGTGACAGCCAATTAGTAAAAAGCCAGCTGGAGAGCACTGACGGCTTGGAAAAAATGTGGCTATAAAAGTTACCTAAAAGACGATGTTTTAAATTCAATAAAATAAGATTTATCCCTATAAACATGTTGTAATAAGAAACTTGGGTTTTACCCATGTGATTATAAATTTAAAAATATGGTGGTTTTACTCTGATAAAATATTTCCTAACTACGGTCCTGATGAAATTTCCGCTGCCAAAATAATTAAACATACGGATACCACCGAAACTGGCTCGCGGCCGCCCGTTCCCAGGTAGTTAGGGGGCGGGGGTTGTGACAGAAGTTGGTATCAGAGCCATGCCACTTTTCTAAGCCAAAGAAGTGTTCTGCTGACACTTAAATTTTAAATCCTGTGTTAGGAAATAATTTATGTAATTATGTGTTTTATGTTATTTGACTATTTGTTAGTCCACAGTATAAGTAACCAATATGATTAAGGGGGTGTTTGGGTTAGCTTATTTAAGTTAAAAAGGACTTTTTGTGAGAAGGACTTATTAACTTATGACTTTTTGAGAAGGACTTTTTAAAAAAGTGTTTGGGTTAGCTTATGAGCCAATAAGTCAATAAGTAGTTTTTTTAAAAGGTGTTTGGTTTAACTTATTCATGTAAAATGACCAAAAAGGGCATCCTTTAAAATGTGTTTGGTTTAGCTTATTTAATTTTTTTTTCTCTCTTGCATATTGAAAAACAACTTCATGAAACATATAACATAAAATTTCTTTACATATAGTTTAAAATTTCTTAATTAGAACATAATAATATTACATTCAGATTGCTAAAAAACACGAAAAAAATGCACAAGAATAACAAACTAATGTCATACTATGTTCTTTTTCGTGATTCCATTATATCTTGAGCAATCGCATCTCTTATCGCTGCCATTAACATACCATCATCATCTGTACGATTTGTAGACGGAACTTCTTCATGAAGTTCATCACTAGTACCGCGGGGATTGTAAGATTCTTGTTGGGCTGTGTTAAAT
The DNA here is from genome assembly GCA_030545235.1 of Helianthus tuberosus. Lineage (NCBI taxonomy): Eukaryota > Viridiplantae > Streptophyta > Magnoliopsida > Asterales > Asteraceae > Helianthus > Helianthus tuberosus. The sequence goes on along the minus strand of JARYGA010034263.1, from coordinate 4,298 downwards.
GCTTCATCAAACATACCACACTTTTTGACAAAGTTATGGATCGCCATCGATGCTATCACAATACTCACTTGATGCTCGTATGTGTAATTAACATGCATATCTCTCAATAATGCCCACCTAGCTTTCCATACTCCAAAGGTTCGTTCAATGATATTCCGCAATGACGAGTGGTGATAGTTAAATGTCTCTTTTGCTCCGCGAGGAGCACGCATAGCACTACTCTGTCCACGTTGAAATTCTGGTATATGATAACGAATGTTTTGACCTTTGTATGGAGCAAGATACCCTTTAGTATTTGGGTATCCGACATCAACAACGTAATATTTGTCTACAAATATAACAAACATTTGTTAGTCGTTTCGAACAAGTATTAATAACATAAAAAAATGCTTTATACTAACCACCCGTTGGATGTGGAAATTGAAGCTCCGGCATCCGTAAGGCTTCATTGAAGATTCTGGTGTCGTGTGCACTACCCTCCCATCCAGCCCATACGAATGTAAAGCACATGTTAAAATCACAAACGACCATTATATTTTGTGTCGCATATCCCTTTCGACCGATGTACTTCGGTTGGTCCTTCAATCGAACCGATGCCCTCACATGTGTTCCATCAATAGCGCCAATGCAATCCTTGAATGGATAATACCGAGGATTATTTAATATATGAGCAGGCACCTCATCATTATAGTTTGCGGATGGCTTGATGATGTTAGCACTCATCTTAAGCACGGCTGCCATAACTTTATGGAAATGTCTATGAATAGTTTCCCCAGAATGATTAAAAGATTCTTGGACAAACCTATTCGTACACCCATGAGCCAAAGTCATCAAGAATGATTAAAAGATTCTTGGACAAACCTATTGTATCGGAGTCATAGCATTGTCTCCTACAGCAACCGAGTCCCGAAACAAAGTAGCATAATCTTTCTCGAAGATCTCCAAATTTGCACCCCTAAATTTGGCATAGTTGGGATCTACCTGCAACAAAACACAAATACATTATACATATATAAAAAATATATATAAACTTCTTGATTTTTTCAAACCCATATGGTATACTTTTACAGTTAGTTAAGCTCATAGGATCAATTAAATCACCACAACAGTAACTAATAAATTTATTATATCTACATACAACAAAACACAAATTTGCACCTCTAAAAGTAGAACATACCTTTATTTTCTCATCCCACCACTCGGGTGATGCATCGATGAAGCTTCTCGTCCCACCAATCCCAGTTTCAAGCCTCATCAAGCGGTCATAAAGCTTCCATTCTTTTTTCATGCTGTCCCATTTGTTTGTTATTTGCTTTCTTTCAAAGGTTTTCCCTGTTTTCTCGTACATAGTGTTTATTATATTCGCCCACCCAACCTTACTAAAGCTTGTACCAGGTCTATTCCCTCTATTATATTCAAGCAAGCATGCATCGACAAACTGCTTGAACGTAAAATCATCCCACAATAATCTCGATTTATTCTTGTTAGATGATGTTTCACAACCAACGACTTTTTGGCGGTTTTCATCCATTTACTGAACGCCGATAAACATCAGTTAATATAGACATGCTAAACAAACATACATGCTAAACAAATTAGACATCAAATCTGCTGTGTCGCTGGTAAACAAACAAATTTCATTTGATGGTTAATTAAATCTGCATCAGCAACTACTAATTAAACATGCTACACAAACATACATGCTAAACAAATTTCATGACTGCTAATCAAAATAGACATCAAATCTGCATCAGCAACTACTAATTAACACTTAACTAATCTTCAAAACAAACAGATCAAATCAAAGAAGACAAATAAAAGGACCTGATGTCGCTGGAAGAAGAAGGGCCGCCCAGTGGAAGAAGAAAGACCTGATGTCGCTGGTAAGCTGCTGTGTCGATTGCTTGATGTTTGTTGGTAGATATAGGCAGATGTAAGAGTGGTAGATAATGGAGTAATTGAAGCTTAATGAGAACAGAGTTGATGATGTAGTTGGAGAAATTGAAGATAATGACGAATGAGGATGTTGGCAAAGATGAACAGAAATTCCATCGACATTCAATTTTGCCATTTGCGGATGAACAGATGTATGAACCTGGTGTAATTGCTGGAATAAATCGAGATTAACGAATGAGGATGTTGGCGCAGATGAACAGAAATTCCCATCGACATTCAATTTTGCCATTTGCGGATGATGTACGAACCTGTGGTGTAATTGCTGGGTAGTTGGAGAGGATGAATGTTTTGCGGCAGAAGGTTGTTGTGGAGGGCCATTATGGGGAATTTGTACATAGAAGGACTTTTAGGGCTTGAGAAGTTCGGAATTGTGACTTCTCAATAAGCTGCTTCTCAAGGCTAAACCAAAAGTCATTTTAAAAGGCCTTTTCAATTTGCCAAACACTATTTAACCAACTTATTAACTTATAAAAGTCAATAAGTTAAAAGTCATGGGAAAATAAGGAATGCCAAACACCACCTAAATGTACCCATTTGCTACCAAAAGCAGATGTATTGTGTCTCTAATAGGGACCTAATATAATATTGTGTATATTTAATAAATTACGTTTTTAATTTATTTACATATAACAATCATTAAATATTGCTCTATAAATCATTTACATTTACATTGTTCATATTACACTGGTATATATATTATAATACTTAAAATAATATTTTTTGATACAAATATTTTAACATATTGAATCAGAAGTTACAAATTAATGTACGCCACTTCCATCTGATTGTAAAATTAAATATCCACATATGTAAAATTTATATTTGTTAGTATTAAATATTCTATATTATAGACCCAAACTATAATTAAATATATCTATTATATTACTTTGAATTTAATTACTATGTAGATTATATTACAACGTAGCTTGAGGTTCTTAACTTATAATATTTAGTGATACAAATATACTTATAATTAATTAAAAATTTCAATGATTGTTCTATGTTAAAACAATCGCCATAGCATATAGGCAAAACTATTTAATATATATTTTAAGTATTACATATATTCACCTAGTTGATCCTGATTTGACATTAGACGTATATTGATTTTTCCCCAATAACCGAATACTTTTGTCTGTAAATACTGCATACCTGATTTACAGTATACTTCTTATGTATATCCAATAATGTTATTCTAAATTAAGATTTTTTTTATTTAAATACCTATATGTCCAATAAAAATATCCCTACATGTATTTTATAGTTGTAATTTTGGTGTAAAATCATAAGAAATATACCATAATAAAAAAAAACCCTTCAATTTTAACAACAAGTTTAATGTTTTATCTACATTATTTAAAAAACCAATTTATTTAATAAAATGATTTTGTGTCATCAGCATTGTTTAGATATAAATTAATTTATATTATATAAACTGATTAATAAAAGGTCATTATGAAGTAAATGTTTTACCCTAGTGACTAAGTTCATAAATTACAAAATTATAACAAGATTTTTGGTATATTTATTACTATCGTATTTATTAACTCTAGTTGAAATATAAACTCTAGTACAATATTGATAATTATAATATAACTTATAATAGTAAATATTAATAATATTCTCATCTAAATATGTGTTATATTATTTTATTACGTTGTTTGGTCTCATATAATAATGTCATAACTAAAAATATTATAATAAGTAAAGAAGTTTCGGTTGCTCTACTGTGGTTGAAAAAGCCGGAAGCTGTTCTTAAAATCAGCCAATGTCTGTTTTAAATGCTTTAACCTAAAACACTTTACCTTAAAATGTAAAATTAAAAAAAAAAATATTGAATACAATAAACTCTTATAGTGATGATTTAAATTATAATCTTTTAAAATATTAATCTGACTAGTTTTGTAAATGGCATAGTTTAAGTAATCATGAAATATAAAATTTTTAGATATATACAAGCTACGTGTACTAATAATTGGAAATATATATATGCATTATAATAACATTTAAATTAATATTTATATGTTTATACGTGTATATAATATAAACTAAAAACTTATTTTACATAGGATACATGTAAAATTTTATACATTTAAAACTAGAACATAATTTAAAGAAAGTGTATATTCAAAAGATTATTATAATCATGCTTATTCTCTATCATTTAGAAAAAAAAAATGGGTCTGATAATTTGTACAATCGGTACATATAAAAGAGATTAGATAATTAATAAAGATATTACAAAATGAAAACATCTTTTCTTACATGACTTAAATTAATAATTTAGTATTCTATTTATTTACTTATTTTACCTGGCACATTAAAATTTCCCTAAACGTTCT